>VWZW01006980.1:270102-298885 GCA_013397115.1 Edolisoma coerulescens | reverse complement strand
TCACGGGATCCCCATGGCCGGGACAAAGTGTGTCCCCACACATGGGAGAGCCCAGCCGGGTGCTCCGGGAGGGAAGAGGACGACAGGTTTGGCTTTCAGGCCAGGTTTTCCCTCGCCATGGGGAGCCCGGGGGTGGCTTGCTGGGGGACACAGCTTTGGGGGTCTGAGGGAGCAGAGGTGACAGCCTGGCACGTTTCATGGGGCAGCCTCACCCAGGAGAGACCCCTGCCGTGGGATGCCCCACAACTCCTTTCCCTGTTTTTCCCCTTCTGTGTCTGTTGCCATTCCAAGCCCAGAGCAAGTGCCTCGGGGCGTAAAGGAGGGGGACACTTTATTTGATCACTTTATTCGAACTCTGCCGCTCCAGGAAGAGATAGTTAACCCTTTATGCCCCGCTCCCTCCCCGCCGGGGCCGTGCTGGGCTGGGGAAGCAGTTCTGGAGTGCCACGGTGGGACCGGGGGCTGTGAACAGGGCTGGAAGGGGATGTGACACCCGACTTCGGTGCCCCCGAGCAGAGCCAGGCTCAGCCCCTCGCTGTGAGTCCCCCTCGCTCTGGGGGGACGCCTTTGCCAGGCTCGTCGGCCCCGGAAGGCTCCGGCTGTGGGAGCATTGCTGTAAAACAGCCCAGCCCAGCTGAGCACCCGCGCCACCCCAGGGACCCCTTTGCAGTTCGGGCAGTTCGCTGGAGGGGTCCCTGAGTCCTCATCAGCACAAACACCCCAAAAAGGCACCAGTCCATTTCTAACCCTTGTGTTGGTGCTGCCCAGACCCCAGCGGGTGTAGGACCTTTCCTGGGGCAGGAATTGTCTTCCCACACAGGGAGACAGGGACAGGAGGCATGTGTGTTGGGATCACCTGACTGCTCTGGAGTGCTCAGTGTTCCCAGATCCATGGGATCAGGCCAGAGATGTGTTCCTTTGGGATTTTCCCACAGCCACCACCAGCAGACGCCGCTTGGAGAAGGAGTGTAAGACAGAGGAGGGGGCGCAGAATAAATCCACAAATCCTCCCCACCCCATCCCTGCCACACAATTTCACAGACTGTTCCCGACTTCCTCCCTAGGTGTGATTTTCCCAATCCCTGTCTCCCAGCCTGCCGGTGTCACCAGAGTGATTCCCACCCTGTCACTGCTCTTGGAGCTTTTTTGGGCTTCGCGCATCCCCTGCGTGCGGGGAAGGCTCCGGTGTGGGAGTTCTGCGGCTCTACAGGAGCAGCACAGACTGTCAGGCATTTTCCTAACAAACCAGTCCTTTTTTAACTCCATGGCTGCCTCTGAGCATCAGATGGGCCTTTCGGGGGAGACTCCTGCCCTGATCCCAGGAGCGTTCCTGGGAGCAATATTAATATTGATATTATGCTGTTTGGGTGGGTTTTTCTCATGTAATTTCCATGCTGAATTTTGTGATGCCATTGTGTGCCCAAGCACTCAGCAGCAGGAGATTTTCAGCTGTCTTTTCAGAGCCTACTTTAATATTGAAAAGCTTTGTAACCTCATCAACTTAATGGTTGCACTCAAGTATCTCAGAGGTCTTTCCCAACCTTAAAGATCCTACAACTCCATGAATTCCTGTCAGTTGGTACATGCGGTGATTTTAGGGGATGTAGTGCCCTATATACAGCACACAGGACAGGAAACACCACTAAGGAATATTCCCTGAATCTGACATGCCTTGAGTTCCTCCCCACCTGCTGCAGGATGCTGAGGATGACAGTGACAGCATTTTTACAGTGCTGAGGGCTCTTGTGGTGCCATTCCTGACCGTGACACCGACCCAGCAATGGCAAACTGGGCTCTGAGAGCCTGGGACACCTGGCAGGACTCGGGGCCCTGGGGGGACACGTGTGGCCATGGTACCTGGGAGAGCTCTGGGAGAGCTCTGAGCATCCCTGAGGGCCACAGGCAGTGATGGCAGCTAGACCCGAGCAGAGATTTGCAGGCAGGTGGGGAGGGATGTGGGGAATATCTGCCTCAGGCTCATCCATAGGGCAGCCAGGACACGGAGCAGGGACATCCCCTCTGGCACAGGCGTGGGCAGTGTGCTCCCTGCAGCCCTTCCTGTGCCAGCCGCGCTCCTCAGACAAGCCTGGCACGGCGTGGATCCTCCCCAGTGTGACCACACGAGGCTGAGGGGGTCTTGTGGGCACCCCCCACATTCCAGCCCTGCCCCCCACCCCAGGCAGCCCTGGCGCTGCCGAGGCTCAGGGAGAGGGAAACGCATTCCATAGAACCCCAGAATCCCAGAGTGGTTTGGGTGGGAAGGGGCCTTACCCTGCCATGGGCAGGGACACCTTCCACCATCCCAGGCTGCTCCAAGCCCCGTCCAGCCTGGCCTTGGACTCTTTCAGGGGTGGGGCAGCCACAGCTGCTCTGGGCACCCTGTGCCTTCCTGCCAGGGAAGAATGGCAGGAATGGGGAACACGAGGCAAGGCAGCCTGGTTCCAGCTCCAGGCTCCCCATGGACACCCTGGCCCTTGGGCTGCGAGTTTGGGGGACAGCCTGCAGGTCTGATCCCTGCAGTGGAAACACATGGACTCACTGCTGGGGACCTGAGCCCTGGGGGGACACTGGGAGCTTGGTGGCCCCAGGGGTGGGTGTCTCCTGGAAGAAATGGTGCCCTGAGACATTTGGGGTGTCTCTACACAGCAGTGGGAGATGCCAAAGCAGCATCCAATGCTCCATCGCTCCTGTGGCCACTTCCCATGGACACAGAAGCACAGAGGGACGTGGGCCACTCCTGCAAGGTGGAGGCAGATTTTAGCAGATGGAGAGGGGTCTTGTTTGGCTTTGAGTTGGCACCTCCTGCTCTTCCTTCTCCACCCAGCACACACCCAGCAAGGTCGAGGGACTGGGATATCCCACCAAACCCTCTCCCTCTGCTCAAACCCCTGGGTATGATCCCTCCTGGCTGCTGGGGCCTGAGTGATGCTGCCTCCCCCCCCGAGGGGCCCTTCCTTGACCGTCGAGGGATGCAGGAGCATCACTTGGGCTGAGCAGGCTAGAGCAGAGGGTCCCCCACTTCCCAGCCCCCACAGGAACAGCTGGAAACCACCTAAAATAGATTTGCTGGTGGAAAACACCCACTCCCCTCTGGCATCCTTCCTCCCCACCCGGCAGCCAGGCAGGACCCCTGGCCTGTGATCCCCCCATCCGGGCACAGCAGGGTCCCCCAGCCCAGCCCAAACTTCCCTCTCACAGCCGTGCTTGGGGAAGATGAAACGAGTTCAAAGGGAGGGGAAGCAGCCGGCTGGGGGTGTCCGGCAGGAACTGGCCCCTCGGCGTCCCGGTGGAGGCAGGATGCTGCAGGAGACGGGACTGGAGGGATGTTTGGGGGGGGAGGTGTTGGAGGGATGTTTGGGGGGATGCAGCTCCTTCAGTGCCAGCCCCTGCTGCCCCGGGGGCCCTGTCTCTGCTCTGAGATGTGCGTTGGGCCTTTTGGAAAGGGCCATAGAAAAGGAGCTGCTGTCCTTGGGATGTGCCAAACCACCCCTTGCCTGGGGGTGCCGAATGCATGGATGGGCCCAAGCCTGTCTTGGAGTGTCCCTGGGGGTCCTCACCTTGTGACCTCACTTCAAACACTTTGAAACGTGCCAGGAAGGGAAAACCTGCAGGAATCTGCTGTTTGCAGGATCCCTCGTATTGGGGTCTCTACATCCACAGCCGGGACCTCCACCCTCTGTGCCTGGGCCTCAACATTGGGGTATCCTCCCAGCCCTGCCCTTCCCACCCTACAGCATCCCAAGGAGCATCCTGCCAGGGAGAGCAGCATTTGGTGCTGCTGAAGGTTTGGAATGCTGTGAGGCTGCAGAGCCATGGAAGTTAGATCAGAATGGTTGGAACTCTGTAGGAAATGGGGGGCAGGAGGCTGGAGCACAGCAGGGGGAGACCCCAGGGTGAGGCAGGGTTAGGGGGTGGCTCTGTGGACAGCGCTGGCTTTGTCCGGTGGTTCAGGCGTGCCCTGTCTGGAATGTCAGGAGATAAAACAGCTCAGGGATGGCAGGAACATCCCTCAGTCCTGGACTGCAGTGCCTGCAGGGCAGGAAGTGAGGGGGATATGCGGATGACCTGTGAGCTCCTGGATGGACAGGGAGGGGAAAGGGGGAAGCTTCCCCCATGGACTCCCTGTTTTCCAGGCTCCTGCCTGAGCTCAGGCTCTTGCCAGGATTGCAGCGCTCTTTCCCCTTCTCTCCAGCCCTGCCAAGGGCCACAGGCATGGGGCCAGCTAGGGCTGGGTCATGGGGAGCCTGGGAAGTCTCGTTGCCCTCAGCCAGCTGGGCCGTGGAGCAGGACACATGTCTGAGGTGGCCTCTCCCCATTCCAGGTGTCCCAGGGAAGCTGGGGCTGCCCCATCCCTGGAGGTGTCCAAGGCCAGGTTGGATGGGGCTTGGAGCAGCCTGGGATAGTGGAAGGTGTCCCTGCCCATGAGTGGAATGAGATGAGTTTTAAGGTCTCTTCCAACCCAAACCATTCCATGATTCCATGATTCCTCCATCAAGAGTTCATGGAGGGTCTTGGCAGGAGAGCGATGGGCACCCGCTGGGCGAGGAGGAGGACGTTGGGATGGTTTGGCCCAAATTCCCGGCTCCCAAAATACCTAAGGGCCCATGGGACATCTTTCCAGTGCTCCCAACACTTAGTGCCCAGAAACCTTCCTGTCCAGCCAGGCCAGTGAACGAACCAAACCATGGCTCTTCCAAGGCCTGTTTTAAATTTGGAGGAATTTCAAAAGCGTCCAGGTGACTCAGAGCTCTCACCCAGGAGCTCATCTATTTTCTTTCAACCTCCATTAGTCAGTGAAAAGATGCCATCCATCCGTACAGGCCCCGTCCCTGAGAAAGCAGGTTTCATTTCCAAGGAGAACACTCCCATTTTCCCTAACCTGGAGGAATTTTGGGGACTGGCAGGTCTTTGCAGCCGCCTCTTTTGTTTCTTCCCTCGCTGCCCTCCTCCAGGTATATTTTTAGCAAGTGAGAATGATCTGTGGAGACCTTCATTCCATGGAACAGGCAGCTCTGAACCAAGGATGGAGATTAAAAGGCAGGAATTACAGTCCAGGGAGGTTTCTGCAGACTTGAGGCTGTTTCCAAGCTGCAGTTTCCAGCACACTGCACCAGCTCAGCGTGTGGGTGCTACATCAGAGCCAGCATTTCCCACCAAGCTCTGCTCCAACCAGATCCGGCTGCACGGACGAGCTGTGCCGGTCCAGCACCAGGAGCTCAGTTCCAGCATCACCAAAATCCCAGAGCCCTTGAGATGGGCAGGGATTTACCAGCAGGTTATGTTGGTCTGAGATCCTGGTAAAGACCTGTAAATACCCAGGTGAGCTGGTTTTCAGCCCTACTCTCTGCTCCACAGAATAATTTTCAGCCAAGAATAGGCTAAGTCAGGGATCAAAGCCATGAGGGCTCTTCCCTCGGCGAGGGGATGCCTGGATTAGGCTCGCTGGGAGCTCACACAGCTGCTGCAGCGGCGCCACGAGACCTTCGCCGGCAGACGCAGAATCAGGTCACTCCCAAAAGCTCCAGACGCTGCCATGCGGCTGCGGGGAGGCGAGTGGGGCTGCCAGCAGCGTCCCCAGCTCCTGGAATGGCAGGGGAAACGCTGGGGCTTGGGGGTGTCCCCTCGGGATGCAGTGAGGGGCTGAGTGTGGGATGCTCCATCCGCAGTAGTGTGGAGGGAAGGGAGGAGAGCCCTGAATCCTGTGCGGGGATGCTCCAGACTTGCTGATATTTGGAGTTATTCCCAAATTCTCTGAATTAAAAGGGCAAGAGGAGATGAATGGCCTCAAGACACCCTGTATGGGCTTCCTGAGCAGCAGGACCCTGTCCCCTCCTGGTCCTTGTGTATCCCTGCAGGGCAAGGCGTGGTGCCCGTGTGGGGTAATCGCCCTGACCCTGATAGCAGCGTCACATCTGTCCCTTAGCAGAGCTCCCGTCTGTCAGGGCTGTGCTGCAGGGCCAGGAATGAAAACCTGCTCCTTCCTGCTGCTGCTGCACCCCAAGCCCCTGCTCTGGGAATGTTTTCATTGGGCTTTTTACCCATTTCCACTGATTTTTAGAGTAAGGCATCGACCCTCGGCAATGTCTCACCAGTAAATTTGAGGGCATGCTCCCAGCAGGGGCACATCTGCAGACAGGGAAACTGAGGCACAGAGCTGCACCATGGCTGGCTCAGAGTGACCCCGCAGGTGAGGGATGGAGGCTGGGGACAGGGAAGGTGTGGAAGTTGAGATTTGCTGGGACAACATGGCCTCTCTGTTCCTGCACTGGAGTCCTGCCATGACTGTGCCCAGGGCTCTGGAGCCAGGCTCCTCCAGGATCCAGTCCCAGCCCTGATAATCCCTGCAGGAGTAATTCCATGAAATTAAATTGTTTCTCTTTCACAGCCCAGGGTGCATCACAGTGTGGGTTTGTAGCCATTTGTGGTATTAAAATAGACTGAATGTGTCTTACGAGGGCCAGGTTGGCTCATCTGTAGGACAGGACAAGGAGCAATGGGCTCAGACTGAAAAAAAGGAAATTTAGGTTCGACGCTGGCATAGAATTCTTCCCTGTGAGGGTGGGGAGGCCCCGGCACAGGGTGCCCAGAGAAGCTGGGGCTGCCCCATGCCTGGAAGTGTCCAAGGCCAGGTTGGACAGGGCTTGGAGCAACCTGGGACAGTGGAAGGTGTCCCTGCCCGTGGCAGGGCGTGGAACGGGATGAGCTTTGAGGTCCCTTCCGGCCCAAACCATCCTGGGATTCTGGGATTCTCTGGCTCCCCATGAACTCATCCTGCAGGGAGCAGACACCAAACCAGGTGGGGATGTGTAGATGGAACCCAGCAAGGCTCTGCCACCTCCATGGCCATGGTTCAGGTGTGGTACCATCAACCCAAGAGGATCTACTCTGCCAAGCAGGTGAGACTCAGCCAGCCTGTGTTCCCTCATCCCATGGCAGCACAGAGGGTCCATGAAGCCCCCACTGAGCAGAAAGCGAGGAGCACCCACAGCCAGCGCCACCCAGGCACGGTGGGGCAGACAGCAGGTCCCTCACTGGGGCTGAGAGATGCTCCTGTGTCCAGGGCACAGCCCTTTGGCTGAGCTGCAGGGCCCCAGAACCGCATGGGAACACCCAGACAGCCTGTTGCCCTTCCAGGACATGGCTTTCCCTTTCCTGGAGTGACCGGGCTGTGTCCCAGGGCACTGGGTTGGTGGAGGTGACAGTGATGCCCCTCTGGGCTGGGTGTCCAAGGGCCCTGTGCAGCTGCTGGCACAGAGACCAGGGAAACACCCCAGGAAGGAGGCTCTGCCAAAGCAAAAGCTGCTGATTCAGCTGTCCCAGGCTCTGCCTGGCCCTGCAGGCTGGGTGTTGGGGTGAGTCAGGCCCAGCTCACCACGGTCTGTGCTGAGCCGGCTCAGGGCATGCAGGAGCCCTTTGATGGGGTCCCGCGTCTTCCCCCACCCCCGAGAGGTCGGAATGTGACTCCATCCAGGGGAGGTGCTGTTGTCACCCGGCCTTTACCGAGACAGTCCCACCTCTGGTCTCACCTGCACTCCACATCAGCCAGAGCAGGTGACAGAGCAGGAATAAGTGACTCACAGGGGGTGCAGAGGGGCTCAGACACTGCTCTGGGCTGCAGGCTGGGGGTGCAGAGGGGCTCAGATGCTCCTCTTGACATGGAGCCCTTCCCAGTGAGCGGCTCCGGGGTCTGGGCTGGTCTCCGTGTCATTGCCCAGCCCTTGGCACAGGCATGTGGCCTCTCATTGGATGTGTGCCATGTGGCCACCAATAGCCAAACCACCCTCAGCTCCTCTTACACTCCCAGGTCAATCACAGCAGGGTTTTTTAGTCCATTTGTCGTGTCAGAATAAGCTTAACTCTGTCTTAAAAGGACCAGATTGGCTCTGTTGAGCAGGAAGGGGATTTTGGCCATGAGCTTGGGTGGAAGACAGCTGGGACAAAGCCCACCAGACTCCACTTCCAAACTCAGATCTGGAGGGACCCCTGTGAGGCCAGACCCAATGAAATCTCCTGTCTGGGACACCTCAAAGCAGCTTGTACCAAACACAAGGGACGGTTGGCCCTGGGGATCTGCTCTGAGGGGACCTGTCTGGGTGGCCTGGGCTGTGCAGGTCCATGGGTCTCCACGGCAGAACAGGCAGGGCTGGACAAAGGATCAGGGATGGGGACAATGGAGCTCCTGCATCCAAATGACTGTGCTTGAAATCAGCCTGACAGTGGGGAATGGCTCATCCAAGGGGTCACAGCGGTGCATTGGCAGGTCTGTGTCCTGGGGTGGAGGCAGGGGGGAGAGAAAGGTCGTGGCAAGGCAAAGAAGGATGGAAAGAAAGAGGAAAACGTGTGGGAGGCACCACGGTGAAAGAACCTGGGAGATGAGTTTCATTGTGACACACACCGGAGTAATTTCAGACTGGAGAGGAACTGATGGGCTGGAAGGAAACCTCTGTCTGGAAGGGCAGGGAAAAGCCCTGGAGNGCAGACAGCAGGACATGGAGCATGGAGGGGACCACAGGAGTGAGAGACTCCTGGGAGGGATGGGGACAGCTCAAGAGGCTCGTTCCCTTGGGGACAACAGCACTCTGCCTGTCTCTGCCTGGGGAAATGACAGCCAGCACAGCTGAGCTGATAAGAACAGCATTGGATTATCCTGGAGACAAATGAATGATTTTTCACAGCGATCCTGCCAAAGCAGCAGGGATGGACACAGGAGCTGACAGCCGGCAGAGCCCAGCGCTGGGGCTGCCAGTGGGTTGGGAGGAGCATCCCAAGGAGCTGGTCCTTTTGGGACACATCTCACCCAAGGTGACTTGAACTTTCAAGGCCATGGAATGGGAAAGGTGCTGTCCCAGAGGCTGCCTGGGCTCCTGGCAGGGAGTTCCTGCTCTGGCAGCGCAGCCGCCCAGCTGCTGGGCTGCCCCTTGTGCAGGGTGCCCAGTGGCAGCAAAGAACAATTGATGCTCTCTGAGGCGGCCACACAAAGCCCCCAGAGCCAGCGGGTTGTCTTGCAGAATAGCAATGAGCTGGGCACCCTGGCCACCCCTACAGCAGCTCTGGCCCTGCAGAGATGCCATTCCCAAGGGTGGCTGGACGGGCAGGGTGGGGGGAAGGGGAGACATCACTGGTGATGCCACCAGTGAGAGAGGATGAAATAACCCTGAAAGACTGAGAGCCTCCTGTGGGCTGAGGGCTGGTGGGCGATGGGGGCAAATAGGGGAGGAAGGGCCATGTTTGGTGATGTAGGGAAGAGCAGAGCAGGATCAGCCACTGGAAAGATTTGGGGCATCTGGGTCTGCCCTTCTCTGCAGTGTGGGACCCAACACCTCTCCCTTGCACCCTCACCCTCCCTCTCACTGCATTTCCCATTGTTCCCCCATCTCTTCCTTGCCTGGGCTTTGCCCCCTGGCACTGAGCAGGCAACCATGACCAGCAGCTGTCACAGTCTTGGGTGGTTTGGTTGGTTTTTGCCAGGTACAAAAGTCTCTGATCACCAAAAGGAGCTGGAGGAGGACAAGGGATTTCTTGCCCAGCCTTGTTCCTGTGTGTCCCTTGCAGCCTCCCTCTGCGCTGTCCCTGGCACCAGCCATGATGCTCTTGCACACAGATCCCCCGTACCAGCTGTGCCCAGCAGGACTGTGGGGACACAGAGGTGACATCCCCCTGTCCCACCCCCTGCCTGGGGTGGCAATATCACCTCTCCATCATTCCTCTAAGGAAGGCCATGGCACAGGAAGCCAGGACATTGCTGCCATGGCTGTTTATCCACCTTGTCCAGGCCATTTCTCTCCCTGCAACCAGAGACGGGGGTGATTTTTTTGGCCTCCTTCAGACAAGGGAAGTGCCAGCTCCTGGCAACAGGGATGTTTTCTCATTCAGCTTGGTCCATCTCGGCAGATCACAGCTCCCTCTGCGACTCAGTCTCCCCATCTGTTCACACAGGGAGTGATGCTTTCTCTGTGACAGCAGCGAGGGGCCGATGCTGAGAAATGCTGTCTCAGACACCGCCGGAATTAGCACAGTCCTACGGATTAAATTATTCCTCTTTCTTTTCTGCTCTGGTAACAACACTCAGTGCCTTTCCCCGTGGAATACACAAATGAAACACTCGTTTCTCTCAGTGTGAAGGCTCCATTCTCCACACGTGGTCCCGACTGGGAGAGCCAAGGGCTCAGCCTCGGTCCAGATGGACCTGGCAAAGCCTGAGCAGAGCCAGCGAGGCCCTGCATGGGCGCAGCTCAGAGGGGTCTGTTTTCAGGTAGCTCGTTCCCCACGCTCAGCACTGCTGGGACACAGGTTCCTTATGCGCTCAGGGAGGTTTGTTTGCTCCAAGGGAGCTCAAAGTGCTCCAACAGCAGAAGACCTGGAATCCCTGAATCCAGGAGATGCTGCAGTCAAAGTTTCTTGGGTTGAGGGTGGAGCAGTCACTGAGGCCCCTTTTCTCCAGGGGATCATGGAATCCTAGAATGGTTTGGGCTGGAAGGGACCTTAAAGATCGTCTCATTCCACCCCATGTGACCCACACGAGGCCGAGGGGGAATTGTGGGGATCCCCCACATTCCAGCCCTGGCCCCCACCCACAGGCAGCCCTGGCTGTGCCGAGGCTCAGGGAGAGGGAAATGCATTTCATAGAATCCCAGAATCCCAGAGTGGTTTGGGTGGGAAGGGACCTTAGAGCTCACCCAGTGCCACCCCTTGCCATGGGCAGGGACACCTTCCACTACCCCAGGTTGCTCCAAGCCCTGTCCAACCTGGCCTTGGACACTTCCAGACATGGGGCAGCCCCAGCTTCTCTGGGCACCCTGTGCCAGGGCCTCCCCACCCTCACAGGGAAGAATTCCTTCCTACTATCCCATCTAACCCTGCCCTCTGGCAGTGGGAAGCCATTCCCCCTTGTCCTGTTCCTTCATCCCTTGTCCCAAGTCCCTCTCCCGCTCTCCTGGAGCCCCTTTAGGCCCTGGAAGGGGCTCTCAGGTCTCCCTGGAGCCTTCCCTTTTCCAGGTGACACCCCCAGCTCTCCCAGCCTGGCTCCAGAGCACAGGGGCTCCAGCCCTCGGAGCATCTCTGTGACCTCCATCCTGCCTGCTCTGTGTCCCTCATCTCCACGGCCTGAGCCAGCCAGGCTGCCTCAGGCTGTGTCTGCCCACTGTTCCTTGCCTGGAGTTAAGACCAGAGTAATTAGGAACAGGCATAGGCTGTAATTTAGGCCCAGCTGAGGCATTTCACTGCAATTCCTGGTCTTGGGTCTCAGATCTCTCCACCATCCTGTTGGAAATACTGAGCTGCTTCCTCCCAGGGAACAAGGCCCCTCAGTTTTCTTCCAAGGGAATAAATAATCTTTTAATCTAAATGAGAAAACAGAGTGCAAATAAACTTCAGGTTTGCTTTGCATTTGCACTTTCTATTTGTTTTCCTGGTGACAGGTTCTCAGAGGTGAGGGAACATTTAATTGTGGTGTTAACTGGAGCCTCCACTTCCAATTTGGCATTTTATTTGACTGACTGATATGGATTCACTGTTCAGACTCATCCAACATAAACAACTCAGTGGCTTTACACACATGTCCTCTGATCATTACTTCTTCCATCTTTATGGTGTATGGAGGGGGGAATTACACAGGTTTTACTCAAGCTTTGTGGGGAATTGTGTTTGGACAGAAGCTGGAAGCCAGCTGCAGCCCAAATTGTTACCTCCAAAATTATTTTCACCAGTTGAAACTACATATAGCCAACTCATTAACAAAAAACTTAAATGAATCCAGCTGCCTTTGCATCTGAAATTGATCTTTTAATCAGGGGAAATATGCATTGGACAGAAGGTGCTGGACTTGTTGTTTTGGGTTACTGTGTCCTCTGAGGTTTAGAAACAGTAGATCTCATCAGCACTGCTAATTGTCCTCTCGGCATTGGGTGGAGAAAACAACCTCCCTCGTTTTGGGAATGTCCAGCCAATTTTTCAGTCTTGAATGTCCTAATCTTTGAACTGGGTTGAGTGAAAGAAGGGAAATGTTCCCTTTGCAGTGACAAATTGTGCTGTGAGGATCCTGATCCAATAACAAGTTGTAGCCTAAGAAACTGAGGAGTTTAGTTGTTGCCTGCAAAATCAGGAGTCAGGTTACCAAGAGAAGTGTAAAACCCAAGAAATTAAAAGGCAGCCAATACCAATCTCTTGTTCCAGCTGTAATTTAGGATATCTCTTTTTTTTTCTGATGAGTCCTTCTGCATTGGAGAGATAAAGACCCACCTCAGCCTTGCTCTGACGCTTGGTTGGTGCCTCTTAATGGAGATTCTATCTCCAGTTTCCTGCCTCCCATTTATCTGGGGAGCAGATCTCCATGTCCTGTTGAATGCAGCTACAACAACAACAGCAGCTCTCAAGACCCCCCTTATTTCCCTTCTCCTTGGGGTCTCTGATCTGCTCCTACCTTTTAATGGCTCTTGATGCTTTCCAGACTCCCCTGGCCGGAGGCCTCCCCTGGAGACCAAGCTGGCCTTTGCTGTAGCAGTGTGGTGGTGACAGGCAGGGAAGGGTGGTGGCACTGGGCATTACCTCATCTGGCACTGGGCACCTCTCTCCCAGCACAGCCGCTTTCCCTCCGCAGCTCGGCATTTTTGGGATGGACTCTGAGCCCCAGAGGCTCTGGGAGCCCAGTCACATCAGGCACTTTATATCTGCTGTCCCATTTCCATTTCTCAGAGCCACATTTGTCACATTTGGCATTTTAAGTGGCATTTACAGCTACTTTCTTTCTTCGTCCTCCTCTCTTCCCCCTCCCTTCTAAATTTTGAGGGCTGACTTTCAGAGTCCTCATTTCAAAGAGGTTCTTTTGCATAAAGAACCAAAATATGCGAGACATAGAAAAATCAAATGCAATACAAGCAATAATTGAAAAACCACCGCTTTTATCCAGCCAAGCCCTGGATTTGCACTGAAGATTGCCAAAAGCTGCCTTTTATCCCTACTCCTTTGTGCTTGGGGAATACCTCGCCCTCACTTATCCAGTCCCAGGCTGCTGAATTGGGTCTAGACAATCAGTTCCTGGCTAATTGCCATGGCAGGGTGTGACACCCCTGGAGGTGGCCAAATCCACAGGGTGATGGCCCAGCATGGCCAGGGCAGATGACCTGGCCAAGCAGGTTGATATCCTACCACGGCAGTGGGTGAGAAACACATCCAGCACTGTCACAGAATCATGGAATGGTTTGGGTGGGAAGGGGCCTAAAAGCCCATCCCGTTCCATCCCCTGCCATGGGCAGGGGCTCCTTCCCTAGACCAGGTTGCTCCAAGCCCCATCCGGCCTGGCCAGAGAGAGATGCACGTGGGGTTTGAGTGGCTGCTCCTGAAATTGTCTTCTGCTGGAGGTGGGGTTGCTCCCACAGCACAGTGGGCTCATCCCTGTGATGCAGCTGTGTGGGAGCCACCCTCAGACTCAGACCGCTCTCCAAGGAGATGCTCACACAGCAAATTCCTATTTTTGGCAACAAAACTGTTTAGACATTAAAATGTCCAGGAAATATATTGCACAGGGGCAGCACTGGAGACAAATCCATGGTGCTCATCATGCCGTCCTGCAGCTTTCACAACCTCACCCCCATCTCTTGGGGACCAAGCTGTCCTTCTCTGTGTGTCCTAATTCCCAAAGTCCTGGAGCTATAAAAGAATCTCAGCTTCTTCTTCTTTTCTCTTTTAAAGCAGCATTTCTCACACTTTGCTTTGCTCAAAATGATGTTGCCTGAAAGCAGCAGCCAAAAGACGAGAGCATCACATTTTTTCAGAGAACATCACCAGTTTTGAGATTCTGCAGCTCGTTTCGTGATTTTGCAGCCATTGCCAACAGTGTTAAATCACTTCCCTCCTACCCACCTCACAGTCCTGGAGGAAGAAGCCAAAGGTCCAGGAAAATCCAGGGGTCTTCGAAGGCCCTGACCACACATGATGGAGCTGGGAGGGAGCCCTGGAGCTGCCTGGGTGCAAAATTATGGCCCAGTGGGACCTGTGCCCCATTGACCAGGGCCATCGGGTGCATCCTCACACTGTCACATGGCAGCAGGAGGGTGACACGTCCAGAGCAGGGCCACCCACTCAGCACCCTTGGATGGACTCGGTGCTGCCCATGGCATCAGGGGTCTCACGGCTCCCTTTGAGGCGTGAAGGGTCTGTCTGGGGTTGGAGGGTAGTGCTCACTGATAGACACAAATTAAACTGTCATTTCCCTCAGGCATTGGATGGCCTGGGCATCCCCAGATCCTTGCTTAACCTCCACACACACATTTGGGATGAGGGGCTGAGCACAGGGTGAGTGGTCCCTGCTGAGAATCTGCTTATGCAGTGACAGAGTGACACAGAGTGACATCAGGGTGCAGCCTCAGGCTGAAAACCAAGCTCAGTTTGGAAACAAGATTATTTTTCTGAGCAGAAAGGATTGATACTGGCTGTTGGGGTGAGGGATGCTGCTGGAGGATGTGAGGAAGATCCTCCCTGAGCAGAGTGGGCAACTCACACTCCTTCACCTTCCTTGGACAGCAGCCACATCTCCTGCACAGCAGGGCAGAGCCTGAAGGAAGGATCCTTCAGTGTGAGGTCTCTGTGCTTTCCATCCTCCCTCCCTGAGATTTCCAGCCCTTCCGTGCTTCCCCTTCCCCCGCAGCCCCTGGTCACGGTGGGAGCCCTGGGATACCCCAGGGGAGCTGCCGTGGTTACTCACCCCCACCTCCGAGCTGAGGACAGCTGGGCAAGTGATCTGAAAGAAGCTCTGCAGTTACTGGAAGCCGTGGTTTGTTCCCAAGGGCTGTGATTCACTGCCAGAGCCAGGGCAGTCCAGCGGCACAGACACCCGGAGCGAGGCAGGGATCCAGCTCCAGCGGGGCCGGGAGCAGCCCCAGGAGGGGTGTGGGGAGCTCAGCCAGCCTGGTGGGATGTTGTGGCTGCTCCCAGCTCCCAGGGACCAGAGGTGTGGTAGGACAAGTCTCCTTGGCTCTGCAGGAAAAGACTTAATCCTATCACGAGAACCTGAAATACGGCAGGTTTAGCTCAGAGCCAGGTGGGCCTGTGGGGGTGTGTGGGGATATGGGGGAGCAGGGAGACCTCCTGAGGCTCTGGGTGATGCCCACACGGGAGGTGCCAAGCTCAGGGTAGGCTGATCTCTGGGGTGTGCTGCGCTTTGAAGTTTGGTCCCCACTGGGACTGGTGGCATCCAGTGGCAGACTTGGGGGGACCTGGCTGGGCTCTGGGTTGGTCCAGGCACTGCTGGAGGTGGGGGGTCACCTTTTCCCACACCTGTAACCACCATCTGGATGGACATCCCTGATGGACCCTCATTTTGGTACTGCCAGTCTGGGCTGAAGATAACCTGGCATGGCCAGGCTGCCCCATGGAGGCATCATTCCCACTTCCAGACGTTTTAGCACAGAAAGCTCTTTTCTACCTTATTTCCTCAGCTTCTTGTGCAGATGCTTGTGTCCCTGGGGCTGCTTTGGATGTGCCCGCATCCCTCTGCAGTCCTCAGGAATTTCAGGATGCCTCCAAGGTCCTGAGAGATGTGTCAGGGCAGGCTGAGCCCACACCAAGGCTGAACCCACACCAAGGCAGCAGCATTTCCCCAGGCCCTGTTTGGAGCCCAGGACATCTGCAAATGTACCAGGTCCCTCCACAACCTTCTCTGACAAAGCCCAAAGCACAAAACCTCCTTTTTGTGTTATTCTCTTGCCATTTGCTGGAGCTGTGACCAGGTCCATCTTCTCCCACCACTGAATGGAGCCCTCACCAAAGCCCTGGGGAGCTTCAGTGTTTCAGTGTGTGGGGACCAGTCAATTTTGGCAGCATGAATTTATTCTCCTCAGCCTCATAATCACCCTCACCCACATCCATTAGAGAATTACTGGCCATTAGAGGAGATTGCAAACATCCAGAGGTCTTGCCAGATGCTTTGCCCAGCCGGAGCTGTTTGTGCTTTGCAGGCACTCGTTGCAGAATGATTCCTACACAGAGTCACCATTTTGGGATGGTAAAACCAAACTCTGGACACAGATGGAGCAGGGTGGACGGAAGTGGGATGCACAAATCCACCCTCCCCCATGCTTTTGGGGTCTCTCCAGGTGGCTTTGGGGGACGTTTGCACCAAGAAGCCTCCTGGTGTAGAACCATCTGCTCGTGCTGCAGTGGAGGAGACCCAAAGTGTTTTGGGAGCAGAGATCCTCAAAGAAGAGGCTGCTTATGCCCAGGTCTTCTCTGGGGAGCCGGGGGTGGCTGCAGCTCCAGGTCACCACGTGAGGGCCAAGCTGCCAGGTTAGGAAGGTGCCAGCTGCTCTCAGAGCTGGGCGAAGCAGGAAAGGCACCATATGGTGAGAAAATCCTTCCCTGTCCCTCAGTGGGGCGGTCCTAGCCCTGCCTGGATGCTCTGCAGGGCAGAGTGACAGCCAAGAGTGCTCCAGTGACAGCCATGACCCCTGGAATCACAGCTCAGAGCACACAGGGACACTCACAGGTGTGGGTGGGAGGACCCAGCAACCCTGGGGAACATCCCTTCCTGGACCCCTTCTCAGCTTTGGACCTCCTGTGCCCTCCTCTCCTTGTGGCACATGGCCCAGGGAGCACCAGGCCCCCATGGCCCCCTGGGCTGTCCTGGTGCCAGCTCTGTGATGGGAGCAGGGCAGCCCTGACCCGGGCTCAGTGGTTGCCAGAGAGGTTCCAGGTGGACATTTGGGATGCAGCCCTGCCCACGTGAGTGGTGGGTAAAAGGTGCCTGTTCCCATTGCTGCCTTTCCTGCCCTGGGAACCCTCCAAAAGTGAGACCTGTAGAAAAGCCACCGCTGTCCTCATCCAGCTGCCCCTCACCCCGAGCAGACAGACACAGGTGAGGTACCAGGAAGAGATTTTCCTCCTCAGCTCCTTTTGAATCAGGTCCCCAAGGCAGAGCCTTGGATTCTGTGTCATGACCATCTGGCCTGTCCCCACTCCCTCTTGTCCCAGGGATCTGCTGGCACTTCTCAGCTTTCTCCCACAGCTCAAATCTCTTGCAGACCAACCAGCCAGAGGTGCTGGTAGGGGGCACACACAGGGTCCTCCATGTCCCTTTGGAGCACTGGGAAGTGGCTCTCTGGTAGGATGCAGGTGTCAGGCTGGAAATGCTGTGCTGATGGAGACTGCTGGGCTACTTTGGTGCAGGACAGGGGCTCCAGCACCGACCAACACCAATGTCCTTGCTAGATGTGGCTCTTCTGGCTTGCCTGAAAGACCAGACCAGTTTTTTAGCCTTTACTTGCCAGCTGGCTTTTGACAAGCAACCAGTGTGGGATTTGGGGATCAGGACAACCCCCCATGTATCCCAAGGGGATGCTGATAGGACCAGTCCCTCCATTCCAAGCATTTGTAGGAACAAGCTGTCATGTCCATCCAAATACCAGCTTTGACTGATGCTGGTAGACCTCTGTCCCTCCCAAGGCCACCACTCACGCGGTGACACCCCCACCAGTGGCCGCAGACCCACATTTGCTACCACTCTGTGATTCTGTGAAGAAGGAACCAACCTTCACTTCCAGGATCAGAGGTGACAAAGGCTCTACGATCAGGGTTCCTTCTGCAGCGCTTCCCACCTTGTGTGAGTACCCGGGGACCTCCTTGGCCCAGCCCTGAGCTGCAGCCAACCTCACCCTCACAGAACCCAGACACCACTTTGCATTTCTCAGGTTCTCATTTCTGAGCAGCTTTGAACACCACCAATCTGTGTTTTCCCACCCAGCAGCCTCCAGGACACTGAAAGATCTGAAGGGAAGATACAGCCAGGGGAAAGGAGCAGGAATCCAAATCCTCTGCGATCAAAGCACTTTTGTCTAGAGACTTTCAATTAGATCAGGACATGGTCTGGCTGCTTTTTCTTGCTGTGTTCATCGTGCAGATGAGCTTCATGTCAGCTTGGCCTCCTTTCCCCCTGCCACGTTGGCTCCAGCTTCTTTTCATTAGTAATGGTCTGTCTTCATTAGTGAATTAATTCCCCAGGAATTGCACTGCAATAAACTCTCCAGAGCAAAGACCAGCAAAGCCACATCTTGGCACTGGCTGGACAACAGCAAGCGTTTTGTGGACAGAAAAACTACTCACAGAACTGCTAAAAACCTCCACATGTTATTCAAACCAGGCCTAGAGCCCTTGAAGCTTTTCCAAACAAAACAAGATATTTGGCGAGTGTTGGGTTTGGATTGACCTCTGGGTCGGGGTCTTGGAAATGAGCCCTCATCTCTCTCGGGGAACAGACCCCAAGGCAAAGGTGAAATCCATGAAAGCAATGAATGCTCCGTTCTCCAGGTGCTTTCAGACATGCCCCAATATCTGAAATGGTCACAGGGCCTTTGTCAGCCCAGGGCCAAACACCTCCAGAGCAGGGCCTGGGCTGAGCAGGGCTCCCTGGGCTGCAACAGAGAGGGTTGTGGAGGTCTGGACACATCAAGATGTGGCAGAAGTTGAATTTAGTCTGGGAATGAGGACCAAAGGGAAAGGAGAGTGGATGGTATCTTCAGAGAGATGGACAGGGGGCCATTGCAAGGTCTGGAGGGACAGGACAAGGGGGAATGGATCCCACAGCCAGAGGGCAGGATTGGATGGGATTTTGGGAAGGAATTGTTCCCTGTGAGGGTGGGGAGGCCCTGGCACAGGGTGCCCAGAGAAGCTGTGGCTGCCCCATCCCTGGAAGTGTCCAAGGCCAGGCTGGACAGGGCTTAGAGCAACCTGGGCTAGTGGAAGGTGTCCCTGCCCACGGCGGGGCAGGGAAGGAGATGGGATTTAAGTCCCTTCCCACCCAAACCATTCTAGGATCCTATGATCTCTGTGAGAAAAGGGGCCTCAGTGTCTGCTCCATCCTTAGCCTCTCCTGGAGACAGCATCTTTCCCTGGAGAGCTGCTCCCTGTCCCTCTGTCAGCTCTGTGCAGCCCCTGGGGACAATTTGTCGGCCTCCGCCTCCACCCATCACCTCTTCCCTTCCCCTGGGGAGCAAACAGCTCTATCAATAATTGCCATTTTGCCTCTTGGTGTTATCTTCCAGACCCTCAAAGGCAATTTTGTTCCACACCACAGTTCCTGCCCATCCCATCTCGTGATGAGGCTGGATGGTCATTGGTCCTCTCTCCTAGGCTTGGCACCCAGGAGGGCTTGGGTCGATGCCCATCTCTGTGGGGAAGGGATGGTGCAAAAACCAGCACTCAGGGAGGGCAGGGGGAACATCTACCAATTGTGGCCAGGCTCAAACCCCCACAAGCAGAGGAAACAAACGTGGAGCGGATGAGGATGGGGGTGACGATTACCATGGATGTTTTAGTCACAGCTGTTAATAAAAATAATAGCAGTAATAAAATTGCAATGATGCTGGTAATTGCTCTGGTTCTGATGAGAATAAGATTATTTATTAACTGCGAGCCATTATCAGCATCATTGCAATTTTATTACTGCTCCAGCCCTATCATAATGCAAAATGAGACAAATAGAAAAGTTTTTCTTTTATGGCATAACCAAGGATAACATTGGGAACAAGCCAAGTCTGTTCCTGTCCCTCTGCTAACTGTCCTCCCACCATGTGGCAGGGGTTGAGAATTAGGTGGGATCTTGCATTTCCACCCTTTACAGAATCACAGAATCAGTCAGGTTGGAAAAGCCCTCTGAGACCATCAAGTCCAACCTGTGACCCATCCCCACCTTGTCACCCAGCCCAGAGCACTGAGTGCCACGTCCAGGCATTCCTTGGACACCTCCAAGGAAAATAAAGTGTAAAAAGGAATTGAAGTTGGACTTGTGGCCTTCAGAGCAGCTGAGCCCCATGAGAGCTCCATAGTCAGACCCAGTGGATGGATGGACCTGGTGGGCTGGAGGGAGGAGGAACTTGGAGCAATTTTATAGCTTTTGTCATTCTCCATGGGGGCTGATGGGGACAGTGGGCACAGGTCCCCAGGAGCACATTTCCTGAAGCTGCCTCTGCCCTTGGCTTGTTGCTTGAAGGAGCAATGAGCTGTAAATGTTGCTGTTTTCTATGGGTTTTTTGGTTCACACACTTTACCTGTGACCATGGCGTACACAGGCTGGAGGATGATGTCCAGGTTTGCCCTGGCTGCTTCTGCAGGTCCAGCCTCAAACCTTGTGAGGAAAAGTGAAGGGGGGAGCAGGGAGAGCCAGGTCCTGCTCCTGAGCGGTGTCAGGCTAGGCACTGCAGCAAGGGATAAAGATGGATATGGACCATGGAGAGGGATGGGTGTGCAGTGAGGAGGGGTGGACCCTGCATCTGCGTGGTGGCTGCAAGCCCTGGGACTGTGTTTGGGGACCACGGTGACACGGGTGCTGCTCAGCATCTTTGTCTGTTGGGCAATGGCTCCCACACAGCTCTGCAGGTCAGGGAGCACCTGGGGTGGGAGAATGTCCAGCAACATCAGTAGAAGACCCTGGAGACCCCCAGGAGTGAGATATGGGACACAGCTTGCAGGGGTTGCAAAGAGGGAAGGAGCTGGGGTGGGGCGATGGTGCTGCTATTTCTGGTGTCACCCCCCAAGCTGCTCATGCATGGGGAGGTGGCAGTGGGGTGTCCCAGCTGGAGGGCACATCAGCCCTCCCCAAGGACCTGCTATCAGACATGGGGTGCAGGGGTCAGCACATGGCCCCACGGGAGCCTCTGGCATCCCCCTGCCACCCCCTGCTCCCCTGGACCCTCCTCGCCATTCCCTTCACTTGATCCCCAGTGCCGGTTCCAGCCCTTGCCCTCCCCGTGCCCCTGCTCTCCCTGCCCTGAGCCTTTCTCAGGGTCTTCTGCCCTCTCTCCTCCCCACGAGGAATAAATCACTCTCCAAATCCAGCCTTGGCTCTCAGCGGAAACAGCTGCCCACATTGTCACCTCCTTCCCACGGGACCTGGCTGCCACCAGGATGTTGTGAAGCTTTTCCCAGAGCACAGAAGGTTCGTCCAGCAAAGCTGTCAGGGACCAGGGGCTCTGGATCCTCTGGACTCACAGGGACTGATGTCCCCTCCTCCAGCCTGTGCCCCTCCAAGCTCCAACCTTGATGCTTTGCCCATGAGAGGGGTCTTGAGAAGGGAGAGTGGGTTTGGGTCCTTGGCTGTATAAAAAAGGCCCAAAGTGTTCAATTTTCATCACAGGTAACAGCTGCAGACCTGCAGCAGGGACCTCTGAGCAGCAGGAGTGGGAATCCAGGTTTGCCAGCCACGTCCACATGGTCCCCATGGCTGGGTTAACACCAGCAGCACTGAGAGACCCAGCAAACAGCCAGGAAAACGTTCTTTGTTCAACCGCCTCCGGTGGAAAGCAGTAACTCTTGGGCTGAGAATCTTCTCAGCCTCCAAGGAAAAGCTTTCTGGAGGGCCAGGGGGAAAAATCAATCCAGCAGACTGCACTTCCCGCTTGGAGAGCTCTGGAGAGATGAGTCCAGCCCCAGTGGCTCCCCAGGGGCATCAGGGAGGGAGTAGAGCCTAGCCAGAACACGGCTCTCCTCCTCCCCCCACTCCTGGCACCAGCCCATCAAGAAAGAGGGTTTTGTCAATCTGAGCGCATTAGGAGATGAAACAGGCTGTGTCCAGGAGCTTCCCCAGGGGTCCATTAGCACCCGCAGATCCTTCCACCATCCCAGCACATCCCAGGGGATGCTTTTGCTGGCCATTTCCTCCCCAGGCACAGGGCAATTGTCTGGGACAACAGGCTGGCAGGGTTGGTGCGCGGCGGGAGGAGAGGGTGACCTGCTGCTCTGGGTGAAGGTGCTTGGGTGGGAGCTGGGCTCCAGAGCACACGAACCCCCTCCAAGACATGATGGTTGGGCACTCAGGCACATTCCAGGTGCTAATGCATTCCCTGGCTTGGCATCATCCCCCAGAGCTCCCGGATCGTGTCTGGGGTCTCTGCCATCCCACAACACAGGCAGGGAAACCAGGCTGTTAACACAATTATCAGAACAGGCTGTTACCCGCTTCCAGGGGAGGGAGGGAAGAGCATCCTCCTATCTCAGCACAGGCACTGCCACCCCACCGCTGCCACTCCACCTGGGGCTGCACAACCCCCGAGCAGAGCATCCCACCCATGTCTAACTCCCTCCTGGGGCTGCTGTCTCTTCCACAGGTATAAGAGCGTGGTGACACCACGGCGGGCAGCCGTGGCCATCGCCTGCTGTTGGATAGTCTCTTTTTTGGTGGGACTCACTCCCATGTTTGGCTGGAACAACCTCAACAAGATGCGGAGGACTCAGGAGCTGAACGGCAGCCACACGGAGTTTGTCATCACGTGCCAGTTTGAGACAGTCATCAGCATGGAGTACATGGTCTACTTCAACTTCTTCGTCTGGGTCCTGCCTCCCCTGCTGCTCATGCTGCTCATCTACCTGGAGGTCTTCAACCTCATCCGCAAGCAGCTCAACAAAAAGGTGTCCTCCAGCTCCAACGACCCCCAGAAGTACTACGGGAAGGAGCTGAAGATCGCCAAGTCCTTGGCGCTGGTCCTCTTCCTGTTTGCACTCAGCTGGCTGCCTCTGCACGTCCTCAACTGCATCACCCTGTTCTGCCCGTCCTGCCAGACCCCGCACATCCTCACCTACATCGCCATCTTCCTCACCCACGGCAATTCGGCCATGAACCCCATTGTCTACGCCTTCCGCATCAAGAAGTTCCGGACAGCCTTCCTGCAGATCTGGAACCAGTACTTCTGCTGCAAAACCAACAAAAATGCCACCAGCACCACCACAGCTGAGACGGGGAACTAGGAACTGGGAGAGAGCAGAGAGGGGTGTCTGTGCCCAGCTGGCCCCCAGCCGGACGATGTTCCTGCTGTCCCAGGAAGGGGTAGCGAGGACCCAAGGGGTTCTGAGTTCAGCAGCCCCCTGCAGTCCCCACAGCCACCCCGGGGGGTTATTTATTCACAAGCATTGTACTGTTTGGATATTGTAGCCTGCACTGTTCCTTTCTGGTTTGGGTTTTTTCCTCCCTGTTTGTTTTTGTTTTTCATTTTTTTAAGGGTTGCCAAGTACTTAAGGAGAAATTGTACAGACAAACAAGCAGTTTATCTTCATGCAAATAAAGTCCAGTGATCCAAACCATCCAGGAGGTGCCCTGCCATTGATGGAGACCCTTGGCTCCATGGTGTTGGTGGTTCTGGGGACACCTCACGCTCTGGCCCCATGTCCATGGAGCCACAGGGGTACCTGGGCACTGGGACAAAGGGGTGCCCTGTGGGAGTAAAGATGCTGAGAACCAGGAGAGTCCAGGGCAGTGAGATTTCTGCAGAAATTAAGTTTGAAAGCCCTGTCTTTCCCCTCTGCAGCCAGGGAGAGGTGAGCTGGGCTGAGACATGGGAAGAGAAAGGAAAAGGCTTCCCCTGGCATTGCCAGCACCCACAGGGTGGTGAACCCACCACACCACAGAGGGTCAGTCCCCAGCTCTCAGCACTACCAGAGAGGTAGGCAGAGGCGGGTAGAGGTGAAACCCTTAAGCATAACCCCAGAGAGCTCTGCAGGAACACCTTTTGCTACCCCGATGGCTCCCCACGGGTCCCAGCAGCACCCACTACCCCTGCGAGCTGCACCCAGAGAGTGTGTCCTCTCTGACTGTCTTCTCTCTCCCTTTACTCTGGTTTTGAGTAATTTTCCCTCTTTTCTCCTGGCTGTTTTCTGTGAAAAGCAGTAGCAAATCTCTCCCAGGCTGTTCATCTCACACCTCCCACGTGGCTCCCTCCCACCCTCCCTGTGCAGCCAAACTCTTTTGACCCAAACATTGTGGGTTAATGCAGCCACCTCCAGGGCCCAGGGGGCAGAGGGGTACCTGCGTCCCTCTGGGGGCAAGTGGGGGACAGCTACAGACCACCATGTGGGTCCTGATGCTGCCACGGGGCACTTTGCCACCCCTGAAGTTCAGCTGTGGGTAGATTTGAGGAGGGGGTGGCTGGAGATGGACCATCCCTCATCCAGCTCTGGTCCCTCTGGATGCTGGAAATGCCAGTCCCTGCTCTGCAGCAGGGCTGGAGCGGTGGTGGGAAGAGTTAATCTGAGTTGATTGAGATTCTTTTCTTATCAGCATCCCTTGTTCACCAGGCTCCCATTGGAAACATGGGTCCTGTGACCCTGCCCCTGCCCCAGCAGAGTCGGGCCCCTCGCAAAGTGACTGCAGCAAGTTCCCACAGAGACTGAGGGTGCAGAGAGGAAAAGGACCTGGGATGGGTGAGATTTATGGGTGATTTTTAGCAATGTTGGGAGTGTGTAGCACAGGCATTGGGGCAGCTGGGTGTCCCTTCTCCCACTGCTGCATCCAGCTCTGTTTAGCTTGGGGGGATGAGGAGGGCAGCAAGGAAGAGAGGAGATGAAAGGCTCAGCCTCCCACATTTTGCAGGGGCCTTGATGTATTTCCAGGCTCCTGGCTCAGACTGCACTGGGAGAAACAGGAGTAGAGCAGAAAAACAATGGCAAGGAGAGGAGAAAATCCTTCCCTTAGTCATCACAGTGGAGGGGTCCCGAACACCCTCCCAACCTTCCCATGGTGTAGATGGTGCTGTGCTGGTGCTGAGCCCCTGGGAACAGCAATTCCCCATGGACTTCAGCTCACACCCCCCTCCCAGGCATCACCAGGTGCCCTGGGGCCAGCACTGAACCTCTCACACGAGGGTGAGGCTTTGGCTCATCCCAAGTCTGCCCCATGGCTCCTCTGCCCAGTGCAGTGACTCCCATGCCCTCACCTTGCCATGTCCTGTGCCAGCTCTGGCCAG
Organism: Edolisoma coerulescens; assembly: GCA_013397115.1. Taxonomy (NCBI): domain Eukaryota; kingdom Metazoa; phylum Chordata; class Aves; order Passeriformes; family Campephagidae; genus Edolisoma; species Edolisoma coerulescens. The sequence continues at coordinate 274,169 of VWZW01006980.1, read as the reverse complement.
GGCTGGCATCTCCTGGGAAAGGCAGAGGGAAGTGCCTCAGGTCTCCTGGAGCACCAACATCAGTGGTGTCTGAGGATGCTGCAACCCCAGGTGAGTAGAGAGAGGACGCCCCAGGCCAAGGCTGTGGTCCCTTGGCACAGCAGCACCTTGCCCTCAGGCTACTGCTGCTCTTTGCCTGGCTCGGACTCCCACTTGCATCTCATTTCTGCTGCTTTCCTGGAACTGACGCTTTGGCCTGATCCTTGCTAAGGTGCCCAGGAACCTGGTGACTGGGATGTTCATAAATTAAAAGGCACGTGAATGGTTGCTCCATTAAAAATAACATTCAGTGGATTTTTCCACTCTGTGCTCTCCAGACCTTTCCCAGGGAGCCCTCACTAAAAGCAGATGTTGTCGCCCACCTCAGTCCCCTGTGGGATTACAAACAGAGTCTGTGCCCTTTAGGACCGAAATAAGGGCCTGGAAAGGGCACAGTGTGCAGCATGACAGACTCGTGGAGATCAGCTCACAGCCTGCTTCCAGACCCTGGCCCTGAAAGAATCCCACTGTCCAAAGCCACGTGCCCAGGTGCCAGGGACACCAAGGGGGGCAGGACAACCCCAGCAGTGTCCAGGAGCAGGTGTGAGCATGCCAGGGAAAACAAGCTCGCCACCTGCCAGCTGGGACTGCAACCTCCACCCCGTGGCATCACCACCTCCCCCAACCACCACAAAAATCCATCCTGACCAGCAGTGGGATAAAATTAATACGACAATGCCCTCTGATGGTGGAAACAACCCTGGTGTGGACGGTGCTGAGCCCCTGAGAACAGCAACACCCCCTGGACTTCAGCTTGGGTTGAAGGTGCCTGGGGACAGATGGGGACAAAGCAGAGGGGCTGCAGGAGAGATGGTGCAGAGAGGGCTCTGCTTAATCGCAGGCACTGCCCGGCTTTGCTCTCTGTGGCACCAAGGCTGGGATGGGCTCCAGTCTGCAGATGCCAGGCTGGATTTGCATCTACACTGGCAGTGCCAGGGCCAGCCAGGACATGGGCAGGATGTGGGTCTGGCGCCATGACGGAGCTGCCACGCAGCTGAGAGAGCTCGTGCCCCCAGACCGAGGGGGAGGCGGTGCTGGTGGAGAGGTCACCCCGCGCCCCCGACCCCAGGTAACCACGAGCTCCATGGGTGCCTCTGGGCTCTGGTAACACCCCATGTCTGCTCATCCTGCACATGAGCCACCAGCTCACAGGGACAAATCCCCTCCTCTGGATAACACATCAATGTGTCCTGCACCCACCTGACAGCTCCTGGCTGGGTCACTGCCTCACTGGCGTGGATAAAAAAACTGTGCTTCAATAAAGAAGCATTAAGATGCCACAGCACTGATGTGGCATTTCTTTTTCCCCAGCCAGAATCATTCCCCTGCTCCAGAAGGAAACCTTTCTGCATCCTCCTTCTCCTTGTTGGGCTCCTTCTGGTTCAGTAATCTCTGTATGTGTTTCATAAAGCCGGTCATTCCTTTCCAAGCTCAAAACCCATCTCCTCCGCCCTTGGCTGGGTGGGATCCTATGCGACCCCACAGCAGCCCTGGCAGCTCTCCACCTCCCCCCACCCAAGCCAACCCCACAATAAGCAGGACAGAGGGGTTTGGTGGCTTTTATTAGGACCAAGGCCCCTCAGCTGGGTTTGTTTTATTGTCACAGCTAATGACATGTTCAGAGAGGGCCATGCTGTGGCAGGCTGAGGTGCAGCCCCCAAAGCACTGCCAGGGAGGGGCAGCCCAGCAGGCAGCAGAGACCATGGCCAGGGGCATCAGCACCTGCCCCGCCACTGCCCAGCAGCTGCAGGATCCACCTGGGAAAAGGAACGAGATCCGAGTCCTGCGAGGGCACCAAGAGAGCCCTGGTCAGGGATGGGTGGGACACACGTCCCTGCCACGGCTCTAATGCAGGACAAACCCAGCCACATTTACAGCCCTCTCTCCACCTCAGCAAGGGACAGGTCTCCCTCAGGTTCACCATCCCACCCCATCCATGCATCTCCAGCCATGGGACAAGGAAGACCTGAGCTGGGATTCCATCAGCAGGTGGCAAGGGCTAATCCAGGACACACAGCCCACTCCAGCCCCCTGAAGTGATCCACCCTCCCTCCATCCTGGTGCCCCAACCCAGACCTACCTTGCTCTTTGTCTTGTCCTCCCATCTGTCCTCACTTGGGCACTGCAGGAGAGCACAGGAGACAAAAGCCCCCTGAACTCCTCTTTTCTTACTCCCCTTTTGATTCCCAAAAGTGCCTGTGTACTCACCCCAACATGCACCTGCACACCCCATCCCTGCAAACACCTGCTCCAAGCAATCCCACACACCACCATCACTGCATGCTCCTGGCCAGTGTCCCCTGAGACTCCAGCCTGGGTGACTCCCAGGTGCTCTGTGTCCCCAGCACAATGCCCAGCTCATCCCCCTTGGCCAANAGAGCTGGAGAGGGACTGGGGACAAAGGCCTGGAGGGACAGGACAAGGGGGAATGGCTTCCCACTGCCAGAGGGCAAGGTTAGATGGGATAGTGGGAGGAAATTCTTCCCTGTGAGGGCAGGGAGGCCCTGGCCCAGGTTGTCCAGAGAAGCTGTGGCTGCCCCATGCCTGGAAGTGTCCAAGGCCAGGTTGGACAGGGCTTGGAGCAGCCTGGGCTAGTGGAAGGTGTCCCTGCCCATGGCAGGGGGTGGAACTGGGTGAGCTTTGAGGTCCCTTCCCACCCAGACCATTCCATGGGTCTGTGACTCCACAGAGCCCCTGCACGGCTGCACTGGGGATGTGGCTGTGGGGCCGCAGGACTGGGGCTGGCTGGGGCAGCGCTCCTGGAGGGTCCAGCAGCAGCTCCCACAGAGCTGAGCACTGACTCCATGCCACACACCCCGTGCCACACCAGCAGCCCTGGAGCTTGCACAGGGACTGAGGTGCTGGGGCTGCCAGATTGGAACCCTGCCGACGTGGGAAGTGGGGCAGAGTGTGTCTGGGGGCAAGAGTGTGCTCGGAAGCCACGGGAAGGGAAATAGATGTGTTTAAGGACACCTGGCCAGCACAGGAACACGCAGAGGGTGTGCGGGCAGTGATCCTCCCACGGGCCGAGGAGGGGCCGTGGGGAGCAATGCAGGGCAGGTCTGTGCAAGGGCTGCTCCGGATGCTCTGCTGAGGCAGGGAAATGTGAGCTGGGAAGTGTGGGCAGGGTCCCAAGACATAAATCAGAGCAGCCCAGGTGCAGGGGAGGAGGCTGACACACACCCCTCCACGCCTGGGACAGGAGCAGGGGCAGCCAGCGCTGGGCCAGGCCTCCAGCAGCTCCTCTGGCTCTGCCATTTCTGGTTTCCTCCCCGTTTTTTTCTCCCATGAATAAGGAAAGGTGATTTCAAGGTGCTTCAAGACCATAAACCCAAGAAGCCCAAAGCTGCAGCTCCACAGGGCTGCCCAGTGTCCTCAGACTCCCTCACAACCAGGATCAACACAGAACAGGGACAAAACAGAGCACTGGGACAGTGAGACCAGGAAAAAGCAGGCAAGGGTTCCTGCTCCTCCTTCCCCTCAGGCAATCTCACCTTTCACATCCAGTCTGCAGTCTACTGAGGCTTCCCCCAGGGGGTTCACAGCCTTGCAGGTGTAGACACCGCCATCGAAAGGGCCAGGTTTGCGGATTTCCAGCGAGCACACGCCCTGATCAATCAGTGCTATGTATTTGGGGTCTTCCCGGATCTCCATCTGATTTTTCAACCAGATGATTTTGGGCTGAAAGTTTAAAGCAGGGAGAGAAATGAGAAATCTAACTGGCCCCAAAATGCAGCCACCTCACCTCTCTCTGCCTTTGCCTTGCCCTGCCTGAAGCTTGTGTCCATGGTGGGATTCATAGTCAGAAGTATTTTGAAGATCCAAATCTCCCACTTGTGAGCCTAACCACTGCGCTGTGGTAGCCTGTGACACCCCCGTAGAAAGCTAGAATGAAATGGCTTCCTCTAAGGGTCTTTGCTTCATTATGCTCACGTGCCCTGGTTCTGTTCCCCCAGCTGGACTGTTGGCTTCCCTGCCCCTTTCTTCCT
>VWZW01006980.1:247227-261088 GCA_013397115.1 Edolisoma coerulescens | reverse complement strand
CCCTCCTTCTTAATCCTGCACTGACCCCCCAACCCACCTGCTCCCCCTCATGTCCTCCCACAGTCCCTGTGACCCCAGACCCCTCTGCTCCCTCCATCCTTCCCCAGCCTCATCTTCAATCCCACAATTGTTGAGACTGGACGACAACCTTTGGGCTCATCTGGACCAACCCAGCTGCCCATATCCCTGACCCACATTTCTGGAGAAGACAAATCACTCATCAGCCCCATGCCATGTTCTCCAGCCTCTGCTCTGCCCAATCAACCATCCTTGTCCATGGAGACTGGTCACCCCATGACCAGCCACCCTACTGTTGGCCCCAAGTGCAAATTCACCCCAAATCCCCCCAATGATCCAGGAAAGCCCCATTAATCCTATGGGTCATGAACCACTCACCCCCTGCTTGCTCCTGTTGCCTTACTTGCCCTCATGCTGTGCATGAGACACTACTAAAAGTGTCTCTGTATCCTTAACCTTCCTGCAGTTTGGGTTGAGAGAGAGTTTTCTCCATTCCCCAGCTAATTCCCTGTCTCCAGGGATGCTGCTATGGAGGAGCCAAGCAAGCCTGGCTCTCCTGGCTGCTGGTCCACAGGCTCACAGTTCTGTGGTCCCCAGGAAACACCCCCAGACGTGGACATCAGGGTCAAGAGGCATCTCCGAGACAGCCAGAGCATGAGGCACGTTCTCTGCCGGGGCCAGATGATCACAGCTTTGCGAACAAGGGGGTGGTTTTCCAGGTGGGGGAGCCGTGGTCACCCAGGAATGGGAGGGAGAGAAGAAAGAGCAAAGCCCCATTGGCCAGGTTAGTCCTTAAAGGGGTGGTGACATCCCAAAAAAGAGCCTGAGAGGTGCACCCCAGCTGGAGCAGCATGACCCTCCTGCTCCAGGAGGGATATTTTCTCTCTCCTGGTTATTTGGCAGCAGGACAAAGCCAGGATACCACGAGATGATGCTGGTGCCTCAGGGAGGGTCTGGTTGCCCCAAGCTGTGTGATAACCCAGATGTTCCTTGATTACTTCCCCAGTGAGGACGAATATGACTAATAAAAGTTCCGCCTTCCCCAAAGCACCTTTGGAATGCCTGAGGGATGAGGCCCTTGAGGCAGGAGAGGGTGATATGGGGCACCCAGGCATTTCTGCTGCCTGCAGGGACGGGTACTGGCAGTTCCTTTCCTGCCCAGAGCATCTTGGAGTGGCTCAAACTTGCCAAGTGGGTCATGAACCAGAAAATTCCCTGCAGGTGCTCTGGTCAGAGAGAGGACAAGTCCTGCTGCCCAGCACGGCAAGGAAGGGCTGGAGAGGATCATCCGTCCGTCCTGCTCCAGCTGTCTTTGGCTCCCGGGGGCAGAATTGGAGAAGATCTGGTTTCTCCACACCTTGGCCCACTGGGATTTCATCCTGCCTTGGATGGCCTTGGCCCCTCCTTGACTCCTCCACTTGACCCCTCCACACGGCCCGTGCCTTGATGAGTCTTTCCATCAGCTCACAGGTGGCCAGTTCCAGACTCCCACAGACATCTGCTCAGACATCTTCCCTGTGTCTTTCTCAATCACTATGTCTAATCTGAACAAAAAAGACTTCATTGCAAAGAAAGTGGGCTTATTTTGGTTACATGTTAAGAGAAGCAATCTAAAGAGCTCAGAAAGAAAAATAAATCAATACCAAAACTCCAGTTCATAGGGAAATGAGCACTCAGATTTCTCTCTGATTTCAATTTGGGGCAGTGCAGCTGAAAATTAAACACTTTCCCCAGGAAAAATAAAGAACATCAATGCAATAATTTCACCTGAAGTTCTCAATTTGAAAGAAACTTGAGTCTGTCAGCCTGCTCCATGACGTTTGGATGCTTTTGCTCTGTTGAGTCAGGGGGTGACTAATAGGTTATGAGCAAATGAATCAACATGGTTTATCACCCACTCTTATCTGGGCCACGTTACTAGAGCTTATTGGCATCTTGTTTATTCACACGTTGGGCAAACGCTGCGTGTTGAGCAAACCCCAGCAGGGAAACACTGAGGAGCTGCTGCTGTCGATGGCAAAGGCACCGAGCGAGGTTGTCCCAAGTCAAAGGGTTTCCCACAGGCTCCAGACGCGGGAGTCGACATTTCCTTACCCACCACGATGGCTTCGCTCGTGGATTCACAACGGAGACGGGAAAACTGCTGCCAGGAGGTGATTTCACCACCCAGGACAGGAGTGGGCTGTCCCAGCCCCCAGTTTTGGGCGAGGGAGCTCAAATCAGTCTGGTGATGAAAATGAAGATCACACGGATGGGGCTGTTCCTGCAGGCAGCCAGGAGGGTTGAATATTAAAAATTTAGTGATAATTTAAATATCAGCACATTTTTGCCTGAAACTACAAGTATTTCAGGATTCAGCTGAAATACAGGTTATCCAAGTTTTCCAGTGAGAAAAGATCTCTTCCTACAAAAAGCTGGTACTTTTATGAATTGGTTTTGACCCACATTTCCAGCCCACTGAGTCACTGATACATTTCCTTACTTATTTTCCAGGTGAGTATAGCTCTAAATAAGAGAAGTATCATTTATTCCCAAAAGGATCAGGTCCTCCTCATGCCACTGTTATTCTAGCTCCCCCTGATGACACAGCACAGTAGTTGATCATTTTCCAGCTGTGTTTATTTGGCAGGATCCCATTGCAAAGAGGTAAATTTGTTCCCCCGAAACATCAGATCAGCCCATCCACCCAGACTCCCAGTTCAGGAAACCAGAGACCTGCCAGGTGGGATGGAGGAAGCCTCGGGAACGCCTTCCCCACCATGACAGCTGATGTGTCAGTGCAGGGAAATGGAAAATGCCTCCGACAGCTGGGGCAAATCCTGTAGGCTTCCAGAGATTAAGACCATCCCCTAAACAGGGCTCCAGGATTAGACAGGAGGTGGTGAGACCTTCCCACTTGCGCATTGTAAAGCAAAGTGGAGATGCCAAAGGTCTGGAATAAACGAGGAGCTCGTGTCATCCAGGTGGGAAGGGCTCCCTGAAGTTGCCACATCCTCTGTGCTCATCCCCTCTTATCCCCGTCCCCATGAACATCGCTGGAGATCCTGGTGGGCTCTTTGCACCCCAGTGTGACTGTGAAAGCAGCAGGTGGATGTCACACCTGGGCTACCACAGGCTCTGGGCATGGCATCATCTGGTCCTTGGCACAGCCATGGGCTTGGCCAGGGCAGAGGACAGAGCTCCAGGGGATCACCGTGGGTGTCAACAAGGAGAGTCACCCACAGCCTGTATTGGGGAGAGGAAGGGGACACGCAGGACTCACAGGGTCCCCATTGCCATCCCCAGTGGGATAAAGTCAAAGTCACCCAATAGGACAGAGAAGGAAACATCCCCACCTCCCTTCGGCCACATCCAGCCTTGTGCACACCATGTGGACTGCGAGTCCATGGGAGATGTCACAGAAGGCCAGAAAAATGCCCAAACCTGATGAATTTCAGCAGAAAGGAGGTGCCCAAGCCCCTTCAGGGGGCTGTTGCTGGTGGTTACTGGAGCTGACTCCTGTGTGAGTCTGTGCCCTCCCTTCAACTGCTGCTCCTGCCCTTGCCTGTCCCCTTTCCAGGGTTAACTCAGATCTCCAGAAAACCAGGGAGCTCACCTGGAAAGCACACAGCAGTTAACCACAAACGCCAGCAGGGCTGCAGCCTGGGGGGCTCAGGGCCCGGCCTCCCACCCCCCACCTCCCAGGGCCCTGCTCCTGGCCCCGGATCCCAGCAGCATTTCCAGCCTTGCCGTCACCGCGATATTCGCAGAGCACTGAGTCAAGCAGCCGGGGCAGGCGGCAGGTGGGCTGGGACCAGGCGAGGTTTCCATTTGTCTGTCACACGCAAGTGGACACTTACTTCATCCCAAAGCAATGACTGCAGGCAGGGGCTCTAGGGCTGAGCTGGGACACGGCCCCAGTTCCCCTCCCAAAGCCCCCCAGGAAAGGGCCTGTCCAGGTGTCACCCTGGGACAGGAATTTTAAGCAAGTATTGCTTTAAAATATCCTTGTCTGATCTAGAAAATACAACCAGGTAAAAAAGACATCAACAGGAGCATCTCTGAGGTGCTGAGGGGCATCTCTTGCCTGATGGGCATCCCTTGGTGGGCACTGGTACAGGGTTTTAACAGCCATGGGCTCCAGAGTTGTCCCTGTCATTGGGTGCAGCCCAGCGCACCCCAGCTCACCCCAGCAGGACTCAGCAGCACCAGTTTGATTCACTGACTCTCCAGTAACCCTTTCTTCATGGAAAGAGTTGTCCAGTGTGGATATGGCAACTGGGGACGTGGGTTAGTGGTGGCCTTGGCAGTGCTGGGTTAAGGGTTGGACTCAATGATCTTAAGGGTCTTTTGCAACCTCATTGATTGTCTAATTCCATGATCAGTCGGGGTTCACCCACCTCCAGGCCCCCCAACATCAGCTCACAGAGCAGCAGGGGAATGCCCAGACCTGCACCCTCCCTGCTGGGATCAGGGGCTGCCAGATGCAGGCAGAGGATGCAAACAGGCAGAACCAACTTTTGGGCTGTTATTTTGGGACTGTAATGGGATCATTCTCCTCTAAGATAGATGGGGTAGAAAAATAGGAAAACCCATGGAGAGGTGTCCTGATTTCGCCCCATGACTTGCTGGGAGCTGAGCCAGGGAGCTCCGTGTTCCCTCCAGCCTGCGACAGAACTGCAGCTGAAAAACCACCACAGAGAGGCATCAGCTGCTGCCCACAGCCAAAATGGTTTCCCCAAGGCCGTCTGTGGGGCCACCACAATCACAGTCACGGCACAAGGGGACAGCGCAGCCCGAGCAGGAGCTGCGGGGCAGGAGCTCCAGGGCAGTGACCTGCAGCAGCTGCAGCCAGGGCCAGCTGGGCCCGAGCGTGCCGGGCGGGCAGGAACCCTCACGCACCTTGGCACCACAGCTGCCACCTGCCGTGTGCCCAGGAGCAGTGCCAGTCCTGGGGCACTGCTCTGCCTTGGGTGGGTTTTTTCCAGCCCTGCCCTACTTCTGGGGCTGCCAGCAGGAGCTCACCTAGGACAGAGAGCCCACAGGGACAGGGGCTGTGTCAGCCCCGCTCTCTCCAGTCTGCCCAGTGTCACCTCTACCAAGGCTTGGGGACGGCAGCTGGAGATGCCAATTAGGCTCTGTCACCACCTGCCTGGCTGGCCCTGCTCTGTGGCAGGGAGAGGCTGCAATTAGCAGCTCAGGTTTTCCTTCTTCATTAAAACCAGGAGCTCAGGAAGGCCCAAATTGTTTCAAAGCCCCTTTGCTGGTTTATTCTGAACGTTTGCACCCGGGAGCCGCAGCCACACCAGCTGCTCCTGAGCAGGGAGCTGGGAGGCTCTGCAGGAGAAGGGGGAGGGAACAGCTCAGCCCCAGGCTCCACCAGCACCAAGGGCAATTTCACTATGGATCAGGACCAGCAGGGAACTCAGTGTTTGCTCAGCACAAGGACAGCCAGCACTTCTCAGAGCCTGCTTTGCTCATGTCCTCGCCTGCAGTCCCAGGCAGGACCAGGCACTGCCAGTCCCCAGGAGGGTGTCCAGCCCTGCCCTAAGGACTTTGAGGGAACCCTCTGCTGGGGTGCACCATGACATTGGCCAGTAACAGCCCAGGGTTAGACACTCCCGGTCTCATTTGACCTTCAGCATCCCCTTCATCAGGTCCCCGCACCTCCATCAAGGACTGAAGGCCACCCTGAGTGTCTTCAAGGCCATTGCTCCTACCCAGTCCCTCCTGTAGGACCAACACTGGTGTTTCCACTTCCCCTCCCAGCTCTTCCCACATTTTCTCACATCCAACACCTCCTTTCCTTGCCTTAAATGCTTTCACTGGCACCCTCACCTGCCTCCATTCCCTGTGCTCTCCCCATCCCCTCCTCCCCCTGCTCCCTTCAACCTGCTCCCAGTCCCTGCAGGACTCTGCCAAGCTCCATCCTAGAGCAGTCCTGTTCAGCTGAGAGCAGGTGGGACCAGCAGGATGTCCTGCAGCCAGACCCGCCCCAGCCCCAGGACACTGGTGGCGCTGGGACCAGCTGTGTTTCAGATGGGGCACTGATATCCCAAGGAAGTCCTTGAGGCCAGTGTGGTGGTGGCCACAAGAGCTGTCTGCACCTTGCTGTGTCCAGGGGGTTTGGGAAGGGCTGTCCCTTCCCAGGATTCTCAGAAGCAAATGGGATCTGCTCCCTTGATGGGACAGCTTGTCCCGGGCCCATCCCACAACCCTCTCTAACCCAAACATCTTTATCTGAGAACTTCCCTACTCTGTCCCCCTCCCTGGAGAGTTTGCTGGGTCGGAGGGGCTATGAGAGGGGCTGGAGCATCCCCAAATCCCAGTGACTTCCTCCAGGTCCCAGCAAACTGGGAATACACACCAGTTTGGGTTGTCCAACAGGGCCCAGCTGCATCCTTTCCCTGCTGCCACCAGGGAGCATCATGGGGACATTCAATCTAGCTGTCCCCATGCTGGGTCCCGCCCAAATCCTCCAGACCGTGAAATCCTCCCAGCCAAGCTTCGGGAATGCCTGGTCCTTGGAGTCCCTGGTGTCCCCAGAGCCAGCTGTGGCCCAGCCCACAGGCAGGGGCTCGACTGCCGTGGTCAGGGCACCCAGGAGCTGCTTCCTGCCCTGTCCCTGTTCAGCACAGAGTGACAGCCCCGTGCCATCCCTGGGGGAAGCATTTCCCCAAAACACCTCCAGAGCAGCTGGGCCAAGACGTGGCACTCGGAGAACAAAATGAGGTTGATCTGTTGATCCAAGAGAAACAGCCATGGAAGGTGCTCCAATCTCATCCTCCTTGCCCATGTGCAAGTCAGTGCCAAAGGAACACTTGGATATTTGCAGGGAAAGGTCAAAACCCCCAGCTGGACATGACCAAGGACACTGAGAGCCAGGGATGAGGCTGGAGGTGGCTTTGGCTCTTACCCATCTCCTGGGGGTTAGGAGGTGGGAGAGACTCCAAGGGATCCAGAGACAAGAGGAAGAGATGCGGGGTCTTCTGCCTCCCAAGTGTTGACTCTTAAGAAGGAGGAGAATTCTCAGTCACACAAAATCTGAGAGCAGCCCTGGGAGAAGGGCTTGGGGTGCTGGTGCTCAACGTGCCCCGGCTGTGTGCGCTGGGCCTCAGAACCCCCCCGTGTGCGGGGCTGAGCCCCCAGCGTGGGCAGCAGGGCAGGGGCGGATTCTGCCCCTGTGCCCCGCTCAGCTGAGAGCCCACCTGCAGAGCTGCCTCCAGCCCTGGGGTTCCCGCACGGGAGGGACGTGGAGCTGCTGGAGAGAGTCCGGAGGAAGCCACGGAGCTGCTCTGAGGCCTGGAGCCCGTCTGCTCTGGAGCCAGGCTGGGAGAGCTGGGGGTGCTCACCTGGAGAAGAGAAGGCTCCAAGGAGACCTCAGAGCCCCTTCCAGGGCCTAAAGGGGGTCTAAGAGAGTTGGAGAGGGACGGGGGACAAAGGCCTGGAGGGACAGGACAAGGGGGAATGGCTTCCCACTGCCAGAGGGCAGGGTTAGATGGGATAGTGGGAGGAAATTCTTCCCTGTGAGGATGGGGAGGCCCTGGCCCAGGTTGTCCAGAGAAGCTGTGGCTGCCCCATGCCTGGAGTGTCCAAGGTCAGGTTGGACAGGGCTTGGAGCAGCCTGGGCTAGTGGANGCCAACGGTCTGAGGGCCAGGGGGTGGCACAGAGGTGGGGCAGGGTACCGAGGCCAATGGGGAAACATTGGGGGAGTGGTGAGGGAACAAAGGCTCCGGAGGGAGTGGGGAAGGGAGAACTTTCTGGGGCAGGGACATATTAGGAAGAAAGGGGCAGGGAAGCCAACAGTCCAGCTGGGGGAACAGAACCAGGGCACGTGAGCATAATGAAGCAAAGACCCTTAGAGGAAGCCATTTCATCCTAGCTTTCTACGGGGGTGTCACAGGCTACCACAGAACTGGGTGAGCTTGGAGGTCCCTTCCATCCCGAAGCAGTCTGGGATTCCGTGGCACAGTGAGCTGGATGCAGGGACACACCCTTTGCTCTGTGACAGCCAACTCGCCGAGGGAGCCCATCCTTTCTGCAGGCTGGAAATGCCCCAGGGTCCCACCGGGCAGTGGTGGCCGGAGGCGTTATTCCTGCTCAGCACCTGTAAAGCCCTCGGGATCTCTTGGGGTGCTTAAACCTTGCAGGAATGCCAAGCGACATGCAGGGCTGTCGCCTGCCCTGGCTGGCGCTGAAGGTGAGAAGCTGATTTATTTTCACAACCTGCAAAGCCCTGGGGAGGTGGACACGGCCAGGCTGGGCACCAGGGATGGCTCTTTTCTGTCCCTGGCACTGGGTCTTAACAGTAAAGCGTTGGGACTGTCCAAAAGTTCACATCTTCCCGCAAGCCAGGCCATGACCCAGTCCCACCCCACAAGGAAAAACACCCTTGCTGGTCCCTTTTTTAATGTTGTTTGTGACCGTGGTTAGCTCTTCTTGTGGGGTGCAGGAGAAGCTGTGATGTCCTTTTGCACCCCAGCACGGCAACCAGGAGGGAGGGGGGCACAAGGAGGGAGCTGCCAGGACCAGCTATCTGATCCCAGCAGCTCCAGTGTAAACTTAGCATGGCCTTTTGGAAAGTACTTGCTGTGGCAAAACACGCAATAAATCAGTGCTCTGAGTGCCAACAATATTTCAAGATTAGCAAATCTTAAAGCAAATCTTAAACCTCCCTTTGGGGTCGTGGGTTGGAGCCCTGCCAGTGTAACTGAGGGGTCTTCCTCACCTCGCACCCTTCAGCTCCCAGGGATTGCAACAAGCTGCAAATCCTTGCTTTTTGAAGGAGATGGGACAAGGTCTGGGGTCAGCAGTGGGGGTGGGGTCCTGCAACCCACTCCTCCAGATTCTCACCCTGCGCTCCTGAGAAGCAGGACTGACCCTCTGATTTCTTTGCCTTTTCCTTTACGGACTACCTTGGAAAATCCCCAGTTTCCTCTCTTTTTTTATCAAATAACAAACCCAGCTCCCACCAGTTGCCCTGACCCTTTCCAGCATCATCTTGTGCTCCCTGGGACAAGTCACTGTGACTTCCAGCACCATCACCCCACCCCTCCCTCCCCAGTGTCCCCAGTGTCTCCAGTGTCCCCAGCACTGGGCTTTCCACAGTGCTTCAGGGTGAGAATGCCCAGGACTTAAAAGCCACCCAGGAGGTGGGACCCTGGTGCTTCCAGACATGCCACAAGTTTTCCAAGCTCAGCTGAGGGCTCATTCAGCCTGTGAGACAAAAAGAAGGGAGAAGCCCTTGGAACTGAGCAGGAAAAGGGGCATCAAGTACCTGGGAGCCCCAACCAGGTGCATCCCAATGGAAAATAACCGCAGGCTCTGCATCCTGCACGAGACTGACCCCTGAAACACCTTCCCATGGACAAAACATCCTGGAAATGGCATTTTAACCCAGGATAAATCACTGGGTCATCACAGGAGGCCCTAGGGAAGATCCCAGGCTACACCTGAGAGTTCTGTGGCTCGACCCTTTCCAGGCCGTTTTGTAGTTTGGATGCATCTGTCTGTGCTGAGAATGCCACGGAGGAAACCACTTCATCCAGAGCAGAATTCCATCAAAGTTCTGGAGGAATGTGAGATTGAAACCCCGATTGCTGCTGTTCTTCCATCTGTGCTGTTTGAGTGAACCCCCTGATTTATTTCAGGCTTAGAGCTCCTGTCACTGAGTTCTCAAAAAGATTTGTGTTGGCCATGGAGCATCACTCATGTTTGTATCAGGGAGAGCAGAAGAAGTTCCTTGTCAGAAAGCCATTGTCAGTGTGGCTGAGCTCCAGCTCCTTGTGGAACTATTACAAAATAAAAAGCTGCCAAGGTCAAGTGCAGCAGCAACACAAGCTGATATTAAAAATAATGTTGCTGGTTATTGGCATTGTGGGATGGCTCCCACCTGTGATGCTGTATGGAACTGTCCTCAGAGTGCAGGGAAAAGAACTCAGCAAAACCAGCATGGAGCTGTGTCAGGGTAGGCTCAGGCTGGAGATCAGGGAAAGGTTCTTCCCCCAGAGGGTGCTGGGGCACTGCCCAGGCTCCCCAGGGAATGAATGGGCACAGCCCCGAGGCTGCCAGAGCTCCAGGAGCGTTTGGACAAGGCTCTCCGGGATGCACAGGGTGGGATTGTTGGGGTGTCTGTGCAGGGTGGGACTGGACTGGATGATCCCTGAGAGGGCCTCCCTGCTCAGGGGTTCCTGTGATTCTGTGACCTGTGGTTGCCCACGTGCCAACAGCAATGCCAGCCCAGCTGGGACCCTGTAAGCTGAGATGTCCCCTGGCCAGAAAACAGCCTCGGAGCACTTGCCCTGCACTGTATTGCAAAGGGGCTGCAGCCCAGCATGAACCCTCCCTGTCCACCCAGCACTGCCCAGGCCCCTCCGCCCAACACCATGTTCATGAAATCCCAAAAGTGGATTGAAATATTTGGGGTTAAAACCATGAGGTGCAAGGAAAAGTGGCCAGATTGGCTTTGTTTTCCAGTCCCTGGGAGCTTTGGAGCCTCCTGTACAACCACCATGCAAAAATTGGGCCCTAAATCTTTTTCTGGGCAAATTTAGGGGGTGTGACTTTGACATGGGGGTCTCTGCACCCCAGCAATTGGAACAAGGAGGGCTTGGGGGGGATAAGGGATGTGCTTGGTGTACCATGAGGGATGACATCTCTTTTCCTTGCCCAATCTGGGTCTGCTTTGCTCCTGGTCATGGCTCAGAGCATCCCAGCTGAGGCCCCAGCAGGTGCCTCAGCACCCACAGGGAAAGAGGAGCTGGCAGAGGATGTGCCATGGCACCCCGTTTTGGGGTGCTGGGAGGGACCATGGAGCACGGCACAGGGCAGAGAGCTAAGCACCAATGGCAGGAAGGGTGCAAACACGGTGTACTGAACCCACACACCCTCAGCCCGAGCACAAACCTCCCGGGAGCCAGAAAACCAGAGGAAAAAGTCTCCAGTGGAGGTCCCCTCGCCCGGAGAGATTTCTTTGCTCTAATGCCGCCATCCAGTGGGAGAAACTCCCTGACATGGGAAAGGCTGGAAAAGAAGGCGTTGGGGTCCCCACCATCCTCGGGCTGCCCTCGGTGGCCTCCCTGCCAGGGATGCCGTGACTGCGCTCCATCCTCCGTTTCCAAGCCCCGATCCCAGCCTGGAGGCGCCGGGCAAAACGGGAACAGCTCGCACGGCTCCTGAGCTCCTCCGGCATCCAGCGACGGGATGGGGAAGGAGGGAAGAAGCGCCGGGGTCAGGCGAGGGCTGCAAGCCCAGAGGAGGGGGAGGAAGCTGAGGTGCGAGCAGGGTCCCAGCGGTGAGGACACCCCGGCCCCAGGGCGATGCGGCCCCGGGGACACCCCCGGCGCTCCCCTCCCGCTCCCGCGCGGGTATTTGCAGTCTGAGCACACCGTGCCTGCAGAAAGCCGCATTCCGGCGCGTATTCAGCAGCACCGGGGCTTCGAGGAGGGAAAAACAGCCAAACACAAAACTCCCTGGGGTTGGTCAGGGAAGCGAAACGACTTTGGCAGCGGCCGCGGAGCAGCGCGACGGCGAGCGGGGGACGCGCGGTGGCCAGCGGCCCCCAGGATCCCACAATGCGCCCGTTTGTTGTCCCGGTGGGCGGCCGGATTCCCGCAGAAAGGAGCTTTCAGTGGGAGTATTCAAAAGTTCAACCTCTCTCAGCAACGCAAGGTTTGCCGGATTGTGCGATGGCACAAAGGGACAGTGTTTCCTCGGGAGCGGGAGGTTTTGTGGCTAGAACGCGGCGCTTTTCTTCCCGCACAGAAGCCTCCTGAGCGGAATCACGGCGTTATCGAGGCGGGATCGCAGTCAGAGACTTGCCTTAAAGGGAGAAAGCAGAAAAATAATTGTGTTTACGGGTATGAAATCAAAGAATTCGGGGGGTTTTCTTCTGTCTGAAAGCAGCAGCTGTTTTCCTAAGGTGGCGCCAATTTCCACGGAAGCATGAGTATTCCTGCAAACTCGAGGGGAAAACCCCTAACTTTTTCTTTTCCCTTTGTGCCAAGAGGAAATTTGTCCTGGGAACAAGCCCTGTGTGCAAACAAACACGCTGACCTCTCCTCCGGGAAGCACAAATGCTTTCCCACCCACTCAAAATCAGCCAGAAAAATGACTCCTGGACCAGCAATTCCCTGATAACCCCAATGAGGAGGCAGCATCTTGGCTGAATCAGAGGCACGTGTCCTGGTGGGGATGAATTTTGGAAGCATCCACCACCTCTGCAAGCTGGCGAAGGCCATTTCTAGCGGCTGCAAACTCATCCTCGAGCTCCAGCCCACACTCGGGAAAGGGAGAGGGATGAGAGGTGTTGCAAAAGAAAAAAGATGAGGACATTTGGTGTAGGGAATCTGCTCTCCAGCTGCAAACGGCCCCACACTGACACTGAGGCTGAGAACTGTGCACAGCTCATCACACCTGGAGTCTAATAACCGGTAGCTGTGCCCAAGGTCCCTCTGTGTGTTTAATTAGGATCATAGAAGGTATGACTTCAATTTTCGGATCAGGGAATGGTTTGGTTTGGAAGAGATCTTAATTACTGCATAAGCACTGCCCAAAAACGGCAGAGGAAATATTGGGGGACAGGCTGAGAATGGGAAAGGGGGATTTTTCTTTTAAAGATATCGTTGGTTTTAAAGTGACTTTCCCCATGGTGTGTGTGGAGCAGTGAAACCACCCGGCAAAGCCGAGCAGCTCCGCAGTGCCCCGACGTGCCCGAGAACCAAGGTGCTGCGCTTCCTTCCTGCAACGAAGGCAGATGGCAACCGGCCTCCAGCCCAAGAGCTGGACGAAGCTCAGCACTGGACCCCTCGGTATCTCTGGGAGGGAGGATAAATCTCTGACCGGTGGAGAAACGCCAGCCAGAGGTAAAGCACAACCCGGCCGGCGTTCCCGAGTGGAGTCAAGATGAGCTCGCAGCCCACGGCACTGAGAATGAAGCACGATGGAGTCACCGGAGCGGGTGATGCGCTGACTCCCCATCACATTGCAGAGCGAGAGACCCCAAAACCTCCGTACCCTGGAGGGGACGGTCAGTGTCATCTCCGACCCCGCAGAGGCTGCGCTGGGCACTGGTCCTGGCATTGGCGGGGTCCCGGGGAGAAAAGTGCTCGGAGGAGGCCGGGAGGCTGGAGTAGGGTTTGGGCAATGCTGTAGCAGTGGGGAATGAGTGTTTTGTCCCCTGTGGTGTAGGGAAAACCCTTGTTGCCAGGGTCCATGCCCCGATTCCCACCCTGTGCCCAGTCGTGCCCTGTGCCCCAGCCTAGGCTGTGCCGGCTGCCCACTAGTATGCCCAGTCCCGTTTGAGGGGATGCTCAGGTCCCTCTATGTCCAGTGCTCCGGGTGTCCCCATGCCCGATTCTCCTCGATGCCCCATGCCCGGTTCCTTCTGGCATCCTCATAACTCGGGGTGTTCGTAGCTCCCCCATTCCCGCTGCCCCCACCACCATCGTGCCCGCGCGCTCTCAGATCCCGGTGCTCCTGCTCTTCGGCAACCAGGTCTTCCCGCTTCCCCCATTCCCGATGCTCCCAGAACCCCCGTATCCAGGTTCCTCCCGGGACCTACGCGCCTGGTGCTCCCGACTCCTCCCCAATGCTCCCACGACTCCCGTTCCCAATTCTTCCCTTACCCCCATGTCCTGTACTCCCGGATCCCCCATCCCCAGTTCCTNACTCCCCGGACGAGTGCCCCGTGCCCAGCCGGCGCCAGGTGTTGCCCGGTTCCCCGCTCCTCCTCCTCCTCTCCGCCCCGTGCCGTCCCTCCTCCCCCGGGAAAGCGAAAGCGCAGCGGGCGGAAGCCGAGCCGTCCCCGCCGGGCCGGGCCGGGGCCGCACCGGGACCGCACCGGGGCCACTCCGCGCCGCGGCC
>VWZW01006980.1:197450-247131 GCA_013397115.1 Edolisoma coerulescens | reverse complement strand
GGTGCCGGTGCCGGTGTCGGTGTCAGTTTCGGTGTCGGGACAGGTCCATCCCCAGTGCCGCGGCTGCGGGAGCCGCCGGCTGCCGGCGGAGCGGGGACGTTCCCGGGCAGCGCCGCGCGACTGCGCCCGGTGGAACCGGCGGCAGCGGCAGCGGCTCGGTCCCTCCAGCCCTGCCCGTTCGCACCCCCCGCGGAGCCAGCTCGGGCCGGCTGCCCCGGGACTCACCGCATCTCTTGCTCCATTCTCGGGGGTTCAGCCCATCCCGAGAACTGCACCCCATCCATCCCCCGGGAGCCCACCCCCTCCCAGCTGAGCCCACCCCAGCCCCAGGGGCGGCCCCACAGATCCCCTGCCTCCCCACATCCCCACCGAATAAGGCATCGCAGGTCGTGCCGGCGCGTGGCATCTGGGACATCCGTGGGGGCATCCGTGGGAGGACCCACGAGGGAGACGGTGCCCCTCAAGACAGTTGGGTGTTGCAGAACCTTCAGAAGGCAGTGCAGAAATTGGTCCTTTGGGATTTATGAGTTTTTCCGAGATACCGAATGGATCATCGGAGTTTTCTGGCTGCCGTGTCTCAAGCCGGAACAAGGCAGGTTGGAGCAATCTGTGGATTTGGGGGGGCTTACTGCGCTCCCTTCCCCGTCTGGCTCTGGCTCCGTGTGCGCTCGATGTTCCCAGCTCAGCAGAAGAGGTTTGATAAAGCCAAAGCCATTTCCTCTCCGCTGGGGCAGGTGGGCAGCTGGGCGGCACGGGAAGCTGAGCTCCCCCGCAAACCAGGTCGGGAAACTTTGGCGTACCAGAGCCCGGGAGTTTTCCGGAAGGAAACAAACCGGTTGTGCCACAGGCAGAGTGGGGCTGAGCGCGGCCCTCGGCGATAAGAAAAGCCCGCGGCAGCCTTTGCCCTCTCCGTGCCCGGTGGATGGAAGGGTGAAGATCCGCGTCACCGGCAGCCACTTTCCATCCGAGAGCCCCCCGGCCACCCGCCTCCTTCCCCCCCTCGCAGGGGCTGCTCCCACTGCTGGGGGCCTGGGGGTGCTCCCCGAATCTTCCTGACACGGGCTAGGGGAGAGTCATTGGCTCTTGTGACCCTGGCTTGTGTTCCCGAGTGAATCCTGCCCGTTTGGGGCCGCGCTGGGATCTCTGACGCCGCATTCAACCTGCCTGACAGTTCACTCCATACATCCCTGGGGCTCATCTTCCAGCCCAGGGATGGGGAGCTGTGGTCTTGGAGGGATTTAGGCTCTGCCGGTGAGGGCTTTGCAGCCAGACCTGGCACTGCCAGGGGATCCACACTGCCATGTGCGAGGCAGAGCCAGAGCCTGGCGTGGCCGGGCTCTCCAGAGCGGCGGGTTTGACTTGTTTGCTTGTAAACCCCACGGACAAGATGCAAATCCAGTCCTTGCTGGAGAGCACATCTGGTGTTCTCTGAAATGCAGGATGGGACTGGATAGGCAGGATTTAACTGGACTTTCATCTTGCCCTGGTGATGGGAAAACAACCAATGCCAGCGTCCAGCACGGATGGGGGACACCAGCAGCCCTCCCATGGCACAGCCTTGTTCCCTGGGGTCCCCACAACAACAGCAGCCTCCTGCCTGGCTCAGAGGTGGGACTGGACCAAAGCCATTGCTGGAGCATCCCAAGGAAGAGCGGGAGAAGCAATGCACATCTTGGCCTGGAGCACCTCACTGGGCAGGTCCAGGATGATCCCCAGTGAGGACAAACTAGGGTGTCCTCAGCCAGGTCTCACCCTCAGGACGCTCCCAGGCTTCCCCTGCTGCAAAGGGACCTCTTTGGGATGAATTTCACCTTGCCAAAGAGGAAGGACTTCGCATGTGGAGGCGGAGCAGCCCCAGGGGGCACGCAGGGGTGGCTTTGAGCATCTCCCCACCCTGAGCTGGGAAAGGCATTTCTGGTCCCTGGGAAGGGACATCCTATGATGGGACCATGAGTGTCACCTCCTCCTATGAGCCTTCTGTTCCCATCAGCTCCCAGTGACCTGGAGCAAAGGCTGGAGAGGTGTTTCCAGACTAAAGGAAGTAGCTCTGGAGCTAGAGGGACATGAGGGCAGGGTGTCCACCAGCACTGCTTTTGGAGGAGGATACTACACATGGAGAAGGATAATGGGAGTAGCTGATCACGGCCATGCCTTGCCCTAACCAGCTGTGGCACAACCAGAAGAGCCCAGGGACAAACTGGGATCTGGGGACAAACTGCAAGAGCCAGTTATTTCATCCAGCCACATATTTATTTTCCTTGCTATTCCTAAAAGAGCAGCTCAACTTTTCTGCTCCAGCTCCCCCACCGTGATCAGAGGTGGGACAGTTTCTGTGCCAAGAACAAGGGATAAAGGGAGGCGCAAGCGGCCTCTGGGAGAGGGAAGAGCTGTGGCATGGCCTGGCTGCAGTCTCTGTCTGGCATTTAACTCGTCTCCTTTCCAGCCCTCGGATCTCACTGTCCCACTGCGGTCATCCCAGGGCCCCTGGAGATGCTGGATGGGGCTCTTTTCCCTCCTGTTCCTGGTTGTTCAGGGTGTGACAGCTGACGCTTCCCAGCTGCCCTCCCCAACCGGCCCGACAAGAACTGGGGTGTAATCTCAGGGAACTGCTTTGCTTTGGGAGCTGTGGTTTAGGGAAAACCCTGGAGTGGCTCATTTGCAATCAGCAGTTCCCAGGACATCTGGCAGGGAGAGGTTGGGATTCATCTGACTGGAGCTTTTGGAGGTGCTCGAACAAGATCTGGGCTGTTTGTTTGCTGTTTACTTCCCCTAAGGGAATAAAATTAACTGCTATAAACACATTCCCACACCTCCCTGCAGATGTTTACTGCAGAACCCGTCTGCTCTCCGTCATTCCACACATCCGCTTCACTGTGGGCATCCCTCTGCTCTCGCTGGGCTGGGGCAAAGGAGAGCTGGGAATGTCAGGATTTTCCCTAAAAGACTCATAAAAGCCTTTCTCTTTCCTTTTCATGTCCCCAGCTGTTCATTTTTGGGGACCAAAAGTCCTGGGCACCAGGACCTGGTTCCCTCCAGCCACTTTAGCCAGTTCACGTGTAACTCTGCAACTCCTCCCTTGCCCTCAGGACACCTCACACCTTTCATTGCACTCTGATCTGATTTTTGGGGGGTTTTTTTGGCTTCAGAAGGAAAAGATGGAGCCTCTGCTGCAGAAAACACCCCCCCGCGGGTGCCACAGGGGAAGCCGGGGGAGCGGAGCTCGGTCTTCTACTCTCCTGGGCAGTTCTTCTTCGAGTACCTGGTGGTGGTGTCGCTGAAGAAGATGCCAGATGGACATTATGAACCCAAGATAACCTACCAGTTCCCAAAGGTACTTAGTGCCATGTTTCTGATAAGATCAGTTTTCCACATTTAGAGGAGAAGGGGATGTTGTTCCTTCCCCATCACTGAAGCCATGGAAGGAAAAAAGTGCCCCATGCCCGTGAGTCACAGCCCCAGACCCCAGGGCTTTGCCTGCCCCTGGTGGGGGTTGTTGGGACCATCTGTCCCTCCCCATGATCCCAGCCCAGGGCCACAAACCCCAGGAGGAAACTCCCAGGGGTTGTCCCTGGTCTCCTGTCCCAAAAGGGGAGACCACAGTGGGGAAATCACACCACAGGCAGGCGGCACAGGAGGAGATCCCGGTTTGTAGAGGGTGCCTCTGCTTTGCCTCACTGTCCATGGGGTGAAAGTCAAAATTTGGATTTTTGGGAGATGCTTGTCCAGACATGTGCATGCCCCTTCTGCATCATTCTGAGCTGGGGGTCATTTTGGGACAGACCCCATTCCACCCCATCCCTGGGGACGATGGGGACCCTCCCATCTCCCTGACTCTTGGCATCGCTTCCTTCCAGCGCGAGAACTTGCTGAAGGGCCAGAAGGAGGAGGAGGAACGTCTCCTGCAAGCCATCCCCCTCTTCTGCTTCCCTGACGGCAACAACTGGGCCCCTGTCACTGAGTTCACCAGGTACCTGGCCCCACCGCAGGGTCTGGGCTGGGGCTCCCACCCCTGTTGGACTCCTGAGGGCTGGAAGGACCAACCCAGCCCATCCCAGCCCCACGTGTTTTCTCTCCTACAGCGAAACCTTTTCTTTTGTCCTGACCAACGTGGATGGCAGCAGGAAGATCGGCTACTGCAGGCGGCTGCTGGTGAGCCCTCCCCACCCCACACCCAGCGGGGTGTCACCCCCTCCCCAGGGTGGGACACGGCACCTCCTGCCGTGCCCGGAGTTCAGCTCTTGGGGATGTGCCTCAGAAAGGCACCGGCCTTGACCAAAGGGATGATGAGCAGCAAGAGGGTACCCGGAGGGGGTTTTTGGAGCTCTCTGCTGAGGCGTCAGTCGGATGTGGGATGGAGGAAACAATGAGTGTTCACAAAACATGTGGGACACAGTTTAGGGGTGAATGTGGTGGTGCTGGGCTGACTTTTGGACTTGGAGATCTTGGAGGGCTTTTCCAAATTTAATGGTTCTGTGATTCCCCACTGGTTTCCCCAGCTTCGCTGGCTCCCTTCCCTTGTCTGCAGTGGTCAGGACGGCTGCAAATCCCACTCAGGATCAGGATGGGGATGTGAATGCAGCCATCCAGATGCCAAGGAGCTGGGAGCCCTCAGCTCCATGCCCCCAAAAACTGCATCTGAGCAGTGGCTGTTTCTCAGCTCATGGGATTGACCAGCTCAGGGGCTCTGAGGTGCGATGGTCTTCCCTAGCTGCTGCTTTAAAGAGGGACATAAATCCAGGAGGACATCCCAGTGCCACAGCCTGGGGACTGGCTGGATCCCACCACCCCTTCATCCTGGTGAACCTTCCCATTTCAGCATCCAGGGCTGAGCTCAGGCTGTTGGAACTGGGTGTCTGGAGGGCTGAGAGTGCAGAGAGTAAACAGACCCAGGACAGTCCAGTTGGAAAGGGAAAAAAAAGCCAGAGAACTCATCCCGATGGCCCCTGTTGTAGCAGGAGGCAGGATTAACCCCAAGGATGGTGGGGCAGGATGTCTTGGAGAACATGTGTCTAGGTGGGAGGAGAGTTTGGGAATCTGCCAAAGGACTTTGCACTGAAATAATTAACATCTTAGGCACCCAAATCACCTTCCCTGGGCACCCTCTGCTTCTCCAGCATCAGCTGCATCCTTGGCCTTGGCCCCAGCTCTGAAAATCCCCCAGTGAGTGACTGGGAATTTGAGGGGAGCAAGTGAGGATCCCTTTGGGGAGCGTGGAGCTGGTGCAGGGGGCTGGGAGATGCTCAGATCCTTTTCCCAACTCTTCCAGCCATCTGGGCGTGGTGTCCGGCTCCCTGAGGTTTTCTGCATCATCAGCTGCCTGGGCTGCTTTGGGCTCTTCTCCAAGGTAGGGACGTGGTGGCTCTGGCCCCGTGGTGGCCCTGTCTGGCCCAGTGGTGGCTCCTTTGTCTGCTGGGCGTTCCCGACTCACTTCTTTCTCCCCCAGATCCTGGACGAGGTGGAGAAGAGGCGCCAGATCTCCATGGCAGTGATCTACCCCTTCATGCAGGGCCTTCGGGAATCGCCCTTCCCAGCTCCAGGGAAAACTGTCACCATCAAAAGCTTCATCCCCGAGTCGGGCACAGAGGTTGGTGGGGAACTCAGGGGCACCTCCTGGACTGCTGCAATGTGAGGAGCCCGGGCTGTGTCTGGGAGCATCCTCCACACCTGGATCAGGGCAGGGTGGGTCAGGCTGCCAGGGCCTTATCCCTTGGGAATATGGGTGTTATCTCCCTCCTGATCCAGGAGGAGAGCAGTGAGGATGAGGATGGAGCCCATCCCCAGGGGATGCTGCCCCGTCTTTGCATCCTCTGCAGCTCCCCCAGCCTGGAGCTGGAACTGCCACACAAAAACCTCTCCGGACACCGTGCCAGGCCTTGCACCGCCCTGAAGCCAGAGCGGGATGTTGTGCCGGGGCTGGGAGCTGCTCCTGCTCCTGAGCCAGCGCTGGGAAGCACAGTGGTGCCAGGGCTGTCATGGGCTGCAAATTTCTTCCC
Organism: Edolisoma coerulescens; assembly: GCA_013397115.1. Lineage (NCBI taxonomy): Eukaryota > Metazoa > Chordata > Aves > Passeriformes > Campephagidae > Edolisoma > Edolisoma coerulescens. The sequence goes on along the minus strand of VWZW01006980.1, from coordinate 241,138 downwards.
AAAAGAGGTGGTCAGGTACTGGCACAGCCTGCCCAGCACAGTGGTGGAATCACTATCCCTAGAAGTGTTCAAAAACCACATGGATGTGGCACCTGGGGATGGGGGTTAGTGGTGAACGTGGAGTTGATGATCTTAGAGGGCTTTTCCAACCCTGATGATTCCATGGTTCCATGGTTCTACTCTTCTCCATACAGCTGTGCTCAGCTCCCAGCCTTGACTCCCGCCTGGTTTAGCCCCCCGGGCAGGTGCAGCTGTGGGGCAAGCCCAGTCTTTCCCTGTGGAGAAAAGATCTGATCCCGGCGGGGATGAGAAGATTTCACCGCGCCCACGCACGGCCCAGACTCACACGGGCACAGCCTTTTAATTTGCTTTTTCTTTCTCCTGTGGCAAAGCTGAGCTGGAAAAATGGGGAAGATCCACTCTGGCACCGGGCAAAATATCCTTAATGCTGAGCATCCCATGTATGTGCCCTGCCAGGGAGGGCCTGAGAGCAGGATCCCTCCTCTCTAGAGCAATTTAGCAGCTGGTGATCCAAGTGGTTTCTTCATCCAGGGAGCTTGTGCAAGGCTTTGCAGGTTGCTCAATGCTCTGGCGCAGGGCCATGGTTGGGAGCACGGCCTGGGCTGCCAGGGGGAGGAGTGAGGATGTTCTTCGAAAGAGCTGCGCTCTGGGGCTCTGGGCAGGGGCTGGAGCAAGGCAAGGAGACCACTGAGACCAGGAAAGGAGGGGAAATAAATCCTGGGTACTGCATGGGCTGAGAGCTGGGGATGAGGCAGGATTTGTGCTGGAAAGGGGCTGTGGAGCCCCGCCAAGCCTGATGCTGCTGGCTGGGAAGATGCTGCTTTGGTGGAAAGGCAAATGGAGAAGGGGATTTCCCCCCTGAAGGATGGGGACAGGGGCCAGGACTGTGTCATGAGCTGCACAGTCCTGTTAACCCTTCAGTACTCCCCATGTCTGGCTGCCACAGGGCGATTGATGGGACTGGGAGACTTGTCATGGGCAAAGGCAGCTGAGTAGCCAGCCTGCCTGCAAGTATCTATTAGATCCCTCACTTTTGGGACATCCTAGCCAGGAATTGCCAGGCTGACCCTGCCAGAGAGGCTTTAGAGGAAGGTTTTGTGGCATTTGTAGCAGAAGTCATGCCCTCCCCACTCCTCCCTTTCCTGGCAGCTCACAGATGACCTGTCAGACACTGAGATGGGACATGTCCCTGCCACCCCCTGCCAGGGACTTGGGAACACGGGAGAAATGAGGCATTTGGGTTAAAAATCCAGTGCCCAAATAAAGAACCCCCCAGTGCACATCACTGATGGCTTCCCTGAGTCCTCAGCGCTGCACAGGCTGAATCTCCTGGCAGGATGAGATGGGGTTTGTCCCTTGCACATGGACACAGTGCAGATGCTGCAAACGCTGGGTCAGTAATTGCTTCCAAATCACCTTCTCAGAGAGCCAGGGCAGGACGGGGGGAGCGTTATCCCTCCTAAGCTGGGGTTCCATGGCTCTTCCTTGGCAGCTCATCGAGCTCACACGGCCTGTGGATGCCCACCTGGAGCACGTGGAGTTCCAGGCTCTGCTCCAGCGACTCAGCCCTCACCTCATCCTGCACATCTTCGCCTCTGCCATGTTGGAGCGACGGCTCATTTTCCTGGCTGAGGAGCTGAGGTGAGAACTGATCTCTTTGTTATAAAAATGCCCTTGAAGTGGCACAGGACACAGCAGAGCTCGAGGTGGGATGTTTCCTCGTCCCCACCATGGTATCACCGCTGGCTCCCTGTCCCGCAGTGTCCTGTCTCAGTGTATCCACGCCGTGGCTGCTCTCCTGTACCCCTTCACCTGGGCTCACACCTACATCCCCGTGGTCCCCGAGTGCCTGCTGGACACCGTGTGCTGCCCCACGCCCTTCATGGTCGGCATCCAGATGCGGCACCTGGAGCGGGTCCTGGAGCAGCCAATGGAGGAGGTATTTCATCCGGAGGGGAGGGCAGCGGGGTGGAGCCATCGGTTAACCCATGTCCCCAGGTCTGGCTTGGCCCCGGGGCTGGAGGCTCTGGTTGTGCCCTTTTCCCATCCAGGGAAGCTGGAAATTAGGGCGTCCTCCGTGTCCCCTCCTGTTGGCACCTGGGGCGATACCTCCACGCTCCCCTGGGAGCTGCCCTGCCCCTTCGGGCCCGGGAGCTGCTGCTGGGGTCATCCCAGCCTTGAAGCAGAGGAAAGCTGGGCGGGGACAAGCCACCAAACCTGCAGCAAAAACTGTCCTTGTGGGGAATGTCCTGGTCCCCCTGCCCAGGTCCATCCAGCAGAGAAGGGCTGATCCCTCTCCTGCCACCCTCACGGGCTGGTGACATGCCAGTCCCATCCCAAAATGGGTGGGAGGAAGGCCAGATGCCTTGGCAGGGCTAAACCTGGTCACTCCCTGCTCTCTTTCAGGCTCTGATAGTTGATCTCTGTGAAGGGAAGATCATCCGGGCGGTAGGTCCTCCCCGTGTGGGTGGGGGGGGGTGGCCTAGGTAACCCCAGGAAGGGCCTTTTCTCCTTTGGTGTCAGCTACCTGGCAGCTTCCACATTCTTAAATGGCTTCCCACTGCCAGAGGGCAGGGCTAGATGGGATATTGGGAAGGAATTCTTCCCTGTGAGGGTGGGGAGGCCCTGGCACAGGGTGCCCAGAGAAGCTGTGGCTGCCCCTGCATCCCTGGAAGTGTCCAAGGCCAGGCTGGACAGAGCTTGGAGCAGCCTGGGATAGTGGAAGGTGTCCCTGCCATGGCAGGGGGTAGAATCCCTTCCAACCCAAACCCGTCTGGGATTTTGTGGTTCTGTGATTTCGGGGGCAGAGCCATCTCAGTGCCACTCACCCGGGGGAATGTCCCATGTGGGAACGTCCACAGCCACTGCACCTGGCTGTTGAGCCAGAACAGCAGGGTTCGTGCACGGGATATCCCACACCCACATCTCTGCAGTATTAATTATTGTGATAATTAATTAATGAGCTTTGAAAGGCCCCTTGACAGGCTGCACCAACCCACGGCCCCCTGGGCTGGGTTCCCTCTGGTGCTTCACGGCCCCATTGCCTTCCAGGTGGGGGATGAGGAGGAGATCCTGCCCGGGAAGCTGCAGAACGAGATGCTGATATCTCTGAACAGGCACAACAACAACAACAACGTGCACAGTAAGGATGTCTGTCATGGTAAAACAGCCCTGATCTGCCCTCTCCATGACTAGAGACCTCAGCCAAGGGGTTTTCCTAAAGGCACCTGGTCTGGGACGTTTCTCCCCCTATTTGCAGGGGTAATCCCTTGGATTTTCCTCTGTCCTGTGAAACACGAGAGCAGGAACAGATAATTCTGCTGGAAAAATGGATTTTTGCTAATATTTAGAACATTAAGATGCTGCCATCCTGGAAAGCAACATAGCCAGAGTTCCCTCAGCAAAATTAGTCTGATCTTTGATTAGTGGCAGAGGGAGGCTCTAAGCAAGTAATTCCTTGGGATGCAAACACAGACCAGGTTGAAATAAGCCCATCCTGTCTGTGTTCAGAGGTGCTGTCCCCACCTCTCATGCTCTGTGTCCCCTTCCAGCCTCGGAGCAGGTGAACGCCCTGGTGTCGGAAGCCTTTGTGCACTTCTTCGTGCGGCTGGTCGGGCACTACGCCTCCTACATCAAGTGGGGCAGGAGCGGCTCCGGCAGCTTCCAGGAACGAGCCTTCTGCAAGGCCATCACCTCCAAGAGCTGCCGCAGACTGGTGAAAAAGTTTGTGAAGACGAACATGTTTTCCCTATTTATTGAGGAAGCGGAGAAGAGCAGGATCCCACAGGAAGGTAATGGTCCCGTTTCTTCCCCCTCCCCAGTCGGGTGAGCTCTGTGGAACCCTGGGCTGGTTGGTTTACGGGCAGACACCTCGTGCCTGGTGAGGGATGGGAGGCAGCCCAAGCTGAGGGTGCTCAGGGCACTGAGCAGATCCTGTTTGCTCTCAATGGCCTCATTTCTCCATCCCTGTCAAGCAAAAAAAATCCTCATTGTGACTCCCCATCCCTGGAAGTGTCCAAGGCCAGGTTGTAGCAACCTGGTGTAGTGGAAGATGTCCCTTGCCCAGGGCAGAGTTTGGAACTGGATGAGCTTTAAGGTCCCTTCCAACCCAAACCAGTGTGGGATTCTGGATTCTGTGATTCATTGTAGATCTTGTCACTCACCTGGAGCCGGGGCCGGTGCCCTGGGAGCTCCGTGTTGAGGCCAACGAGCAGCAGCAGCACAAACATTTGGCTTGGGCACAGCAGCAGCTGCCGGGAGCCTGACTCAGCTCAGCCCCCAGCTCCATGGCAGCAGGGCTGGTCCTTCCCCCTTCCTGGGGATTTACAGGGCACAGGGCAGAGCTGAGCCTCCTCCCAGCCTGGAATGAGGACAAGTGGGCAGTGGAGGTGGAGGAAACCACCCAAAAACTGTACTGGTGGATAGACACATCCTGGGCTGGGATCTGCCACCCGACCCAGGGGGCTCCTGGCTGCCACTGCCTCAGGTGCTGCTTCTCTGCCCTCTCATGCGAGACTTTACACAGCAAACCTGGACCTGGGGAGGGAAAGAGGGATGGCACAATCCCTGTTTTCTCATTGTATTCCCAGCCTATGTCACCATTCTGGCTTTTTGCTGGGTCTGCTGCTTTCTCCCTTCCTTGCTGGTGGAAACACAGAACTGAACAGGAGTGAACACATGGGTTAAAACCTCGGGCTGACCCAGCATAATAAAGCCTATTTTGGGTGAGAGGGATGGGTGGCATTGCAACCACCCCCATTTCATAGACTTTTAGAATCCCAGAACTCCAACAAATTGGGTTGGAGGGACCTTTAAAGGGCATCTTGTTCCACCTGTTGCCATGGGCAGGGACACCTTCCATTACCCCAGGTTGCTCCAAGCCCTGTCCAACCTGGCCTTGGACACTTCATTTCCACATTTCCCCCGGCTCCTCTCTGGGCGCAGGTGTCCATCACCCAGCACGGTTTGGGGCACAAACACTTCCCAGGATTCGGGCTGTGCAGCCCTGTATCCCCATTCCAAACACCAGCACCTCACCCATGACCTTTTCTCCTCCACAGCGTATTTCCAGCAGAAAATAACAGAGTACCATGAACAGAAGAAGCACCGAAGGGACTCCTGAAGTCCAGCCTGGGAGCAGAGGAGCAGGACTGGGACTGACACACCCCTGCCAGCAGCACCACACTGGACTCTGTTCCTGCCCACCTGGGACTCCTGAGCTGCCCGGGCAGCACTGAGCACCAGTCCTACTCTTTCTTCCTCAGGGCATCATTGCACTGGAAAACTCTTTGCATGGAACTAGCGCCAGCCTGGGATTTCTTTCCTAGCCGTGGTCACTCCAGGGACAGACTGTGACTCCCAGTGCTTGGCCCTGCACAGTCCTTGTCCCCCCAGCACCTCACGCAGAGGGAGGGCAGCCAGGGCTGGCTGCAGGACAACAGGGGTTTAGAGAATTATTAGAAGGGGGAAAAGAAGGGATGAGTAGGAAATAGTGCTACTTCTCATTAAAACAAACCAGGGGTTTGCAAATAAGGAACATCTCATTGCATAATTCCTGAGGTTTTGTTATTAACAACTGTTTTATATTGTTTTATTGAGCCATTGTTAAACACCAGCAGGAGCAGGCGGGGGGGTTTAGTGGTTTCCTCTCTCACAGCTGCTGCATCACTGGAGCCACGTAGAGCCAAGTTTGGCTTTCTAAGGAAACAAAAATACTCATTTCCAGCAGGTTATTTATTTGTGCTGGAGCAAACTGTGAAGGCCACGTGGCTGTGGGGTGTCAAGGGGGAAACAGCTGATCAACAGCTTTGGGGAGGGAGGAAGGATTTGTTCCATCCCAGAGTAAAACGTGTCACCATCCTCCTTGGGTCTGGTCTTGGTGCCAACTTCTCTTAAAACCTCGCAATTCCTCTCTGAAATGTGACGCCAGCAGCAGAATAAAGCTAAATGATGGTTCTCCTCCTTTCTGAATGCACTCACTCAGGAAATAAATACTGCAGCAAGGAAGCTGGGCTGGGGCTGCAGATCTGACTGGTCCCATCCCAGAGAAACCTGAGCCAGGTACTTCTCCCAGCAAAGGCTGGGGATGAAGGCAGAGCTTCATTCTCCTCTCTGGGATCTTACAGCTAGGCTGTCGCTTCACTTGGTACCCACCAGGCATCAAAATATCAAAAATATCCTGGAATCATGGAATCTCAGACTGGTTTGGGATGGAAGGAATGTTCATGATCACCCAATTCCACCCCCTGCCATGGGCAGGGACACCTTCCACTAGCCCAGGTTGCTCCAAGCCCCATCCAGCCTGGCCTTGGACACTCCCAGGCATGGGACAGCCACAGCTTCTCTGGTGTTCCAGGGCCTTCCCACTCTCACAGGGAGGAATTTATCCCCAATGTCCCATCTAACTCTGCCCTCTGGCAGTGGGAAGCCATTCCCCTTGTCCTGTCACTCCAGGCCCTTGTCCACAGTCTCTCTCCATCTTCCCTGTGGTTCCTTCAGATACTGAAAGGACACAATTAGGTCACCCCAAAGCTTCTCTTCTCCAGACTGAACAACACCAATTCTCAGCCTTTCCTCACCGCTGAGCTGCTCCATCCCTCTGACCACCTCGGTGCCTCCTCCCCCAGCTCCAAATCCAGTTTAACACAACTTTTGCAGTGGTACTGGAAGCCCCAGCGGGGGATTTTGCACAAGCACTGAAATCCAGCAGGCTGCCAGTTGGCTCTTATGCTCAGAGCTGGGCAACATCACCCAAACAAGAGAGATAAAAGACATTTATTTTTGAACCCTTCATGCAGTCAGGCACAAATGTGACAGAAACACGGCTGGGCACAGGGCACAAACAGCAGTGAAAGTCTCCAGCCCTGCTGAAAGAAAATCGCTGATTTGTTGTTCAGCCCCCACATGTGTTTGGAGGGCAAACAGGAATTCTTTGTTAGGAAAAAAGGGGATTTTTGGCACTGGGGGTCTCTTCTCTGGCTCCACAAGTTCCCCCTCCTGGGTAGAGAGAGTGGTACAGGGTTAACTACAGGAAATTAAAGGTTAGTGGTATTTTTCTGGGTTTTTTTTATAATATTTGTTTTTCAAAGTTCAACTGACAGCAGAAAATGGAAAATCAAGGGCACCTATCAGGAATGATCCCTTTGGAAACGATCACTTGCCTCACCCTTCTCCTGCTTGTTCATTATGTCGTGAGGAGATGCCACACCTTTCGGTTGTGAAGCCAAACACCATCTCATTGAGAAACTGGGAAGTGGTCATCATTTTGGGAGTAGTTCTTTTGGAAACAATTACAAATCACCCAAGGGACTGGACTGTGTGATTGCTTAATACCTGCTAGAGAAAAAACTCACAGAAAGTTATTCCTCAGCTGCTGAAAACAGATACACAAAAACACATCCTTGAATTAAAAAATATGTAAATTTTCAAATGCAGTCAGTGCTCCAACTGCCAGGCTAGGGTGAACTCCAGCAGCAGAAGGGCTGGAGCTGCCTTAGAGTCATCAAATCCCAGAATGGTTTGAGTTGGAAGGGATGTTAATGATCAGCCAGTCCCACCCCCTGCCATGGGCAGGGACACCTTCCACCAGCCCAGGCTGCTCCAAGCCCCGTCCAGCCTGGCCTTGGGCACTTCCAGGCATGGGGCAGCCACAGCTGCTCTGGACAACCTGGGCCAGGGCCTCCCCACCCTCACAGGGAAGAATTTCTTCCCAACATCCCATCTAAAAATCTCCTATTTTAGTTCAAATCCACTCCTCCTTGTCCTGTCACTGTCTCCTTGTGTAAAAAGTCACTCTCCTGTTTTTTTATAGGCATTTGTTAAGTTCTGGCTTTAACACCCTCCCTTTAATGCCCAAAGGGTGCATTAGCTGGGGACACACTGGGAAGGCTCAGCTGGGGCTGCTGGGAGCAGGGGCACCGGGGCTGGGTCACATTGCAGCACTTCAGCACAACCCACAGTGTATTTTTAAATCCTTCCTGCTCGAGATTTGCCCAACACTTGATCCGAGCCTACAACAGTAAATAAAACAGTGCCAAGAAATGTTTCCCTGAACTGGAAAGAGCTCATTTATTCTGCTAAATCGTTAACATAGTTCCCAGCAGAGCACTGGCCAACTCACACCACCCAGACAACTCAGGGCCCGGGCAGCAGGCAGCTCAGCCCCGCTGCTGATTTGCAACTCAATCCCTGCTGTGCAGCTGCCCTGGGGAAGATAAGTTTCATGCTCTGGCATGTGTCACCCTCTGCCAGCAGCCTCAGTGCCAGCAAACAGTCCTGGGAGGGTTCATCCTGCTGGAGCCAGCACGGGGGGGACAGCCCAGGGCTTCCCACCGCTCCAGGGCAGGAACAGCCCCTGCTCCCACCCCACTCCTGGCCCACCTGGCCCTAACCTCTGAACTGCTGCAGTCCTCACACTCTGGAAATGATTAAACTCCTCTGCAGCTCCATTCCACACTCACAGCTGGGCCACAGCAGCATTGGAGGTGCTGGGTAGGATGGGAAGAGGAGGAAAATCTTGCTTTGAAACAAAGCTGACTCTCAGATGAAACAGAAAGAAGCCCTGAGGTGTCCTGACCTGCCCCTTTCCTGTATTAAACCCCTTATCAGAGCAAGGGAACTCCTTCAGCAGCTCTTAAAGAGCCAACACAACGCCCAGCAGAAATTTCCAGCTTCTCTATAAATTGAGAGGAAAACCTGCAGAGCAGAACTGTATTTTTTTTAGCAGGGCATGTTCTCAGTCCCAGGCGCTGCTGCTGCAGAAGTTCTTCCTCCTGAGTGTCTTCTGGACACAACAGAAAGTGAAAGGGCCCATCATGAGATCAGGCTGAGCCCACAAATCCTCTGCTCCCCTTCTCAGCCCCACAAGCATGTCTGATGTGACCCATGGCCACAAACAAGGCAGGTGGAAAGGTCGTTTATTGCATTATCTGTCACCATACCCAGAGCCATAGCAGCACCTTAAGGGGCTTGGATTGCCAGCAGTGACTGTTCCCTGATAACACTGAAACTGCATCAGCAGAGAAATGAATTTTTTCTTGGCTGGGGGCATCCAAACTTCCAGGGAGTGAAAAGCTCAGGAAAAGGTGTCCTATTGCATTTCCTGAACAGCAACAGGCTTTAGTTTCGCACACAGAAGTCTGGTCCTGCACAGCTTTTTAAAGGCTTTGGTTCTTCTCCAGTCTCAAGTATCAGTAACAAATTATTTGGAGCAGCCCAATCTTGAACCCCTGAGGCCTGAGAGCAGGAATCTCCTTGTTTACATGGGTAAGTGGGCACAGAGGTGTTTGGTCAAAGGTTGGACTTGATGAACCACCGGACTGACTCTGATTCGAGGAAGCCACTCACACTCCAGGGAGGGACTTTCCAACAACAGCTCTGCACCCACTCCGTGCTGATGAAAGGAAACACACGGTTTGTAAAGGGCACTTTCAAACCCTCCCAGGCTCTTCCCTTGCTTTTATCGGCTCCCCTTGGAAAGCAGTAGCAGAGGCTGCATTGCCCAGATCAACCCTTTCCCCAGCTCATTGCAGTTAAAACTCAATTAATGAGTTCCCTGAATTCCACTTATATCTAAAAATGTCATTCCAGAGCTGTCACCTTACACCCAGCGATGCTCCTAGCACCAAGGCACTCGGAGCAGAGCTCCAGGACACTCAGGAGCTGCCCCAGGTGTGTCAGGATGCAGGAACCAAATCCCCTCTCTGGCTCCAGCCTGGCAGGGACCCTAAGGAGACCCCCAACACAGGGCCAGGTGCCCAAAGAACACTCAGCTGCGCTTGCCATAAAGCTGCTGCTCACAAGATTCCAAGTGGGAGTGCAAGGGTGGAGTGGGGAAGCCTTACAAGAGTCTCCTCCTCATCCGAATCATGGGTGTTTGTCCCCCAGTGCCCCCAGGCTGACACATGACCTCCCGCTCACTTGCTGACACGGTGCCACCCTGCGGGAAGGAACCAAGACTCTCCCAAGCACAGAAGGCACAAGACTGGGCACATCCCTGTGCCAAGGCTGAGCCGAAGGACTCGGCACCTCTGCCCCACTTCCCAGCACGGCCCAGCAGGGCCAGCCTGGTCTCCTCCCACAAACACTTCAACCACTAAACCAGAGCCACCTTCCCCCGTGTCCCCTCCAGTCCCGTCCCTGCCAGGACACAAGGAAGCCCAGTCTCTCAGTCCATGGCAGCCAGACACTGAGCACTGCCCAGGGAGGGGGAACAAGGGTTTCAAACCTCTCCAGGCACTGCAGGAACTGAGTTTTCTCTCCACTTCCTGAGCACATTTTCTAATCACTGGGGTATCACAGGAAATCCACGTCAGTGCTTCCAGGAGCCGAGGGAGGTTTTGATTTTGTTACTGAGGTGTGGGGTTTTTTGGTTTGTTTTTTTTCTGAACATGAGCTGTGTTTGATTCTTTCAGAGCCATGTCATTGTCCACAGGCACTGCCTTGGCCTGGGCTCCCAGCACAGAGGAGAAGTTTCCTTCCCATCTTCAGACAGATGCTCCATGGTCAGAGGGCTGGGATTTCAGACATGGGATCCCAGCACTTCAGCTCTGTCCCCAGCAGCTCCCCCACAGCCAAGGCAGATCCTGCTCGGAGACACTCCCTGCTCTGCACTTCAGCCCCTTTGCTTGGGGGCTGAAGTTCCCCTCAGTGCCAGGGCCTGTGGCACCAGGTGAACTTCATTAACATGCAATTAAACCCTCCATTAATCTAACTTGGGGTCCCTCGTGCAGTTCACCACAGTTAAAATGGTATTAAAACAATGACAGAAAAAAGAAACCCAAACTTACTGCAGGATATAGAACGCAAAGTTCTCAGAGATCCTGGAACGACAACATGATCCACATAAAAGCCCTGGAAAACTACTCTCTAAAGCACAGGCAGGTTTGTCATTCACAAGTCTAAGCAGGACAGAGCAACACACACATCTCAAGACAACTGTTGCTCTCAGAATTCTTATTTATTAAGAGCAGAAAGGAAATTTTGCTTAAGTTTTATACATAAAAAAGTAAACAGTAAATTTTTTTTTCTTATAGTCTTTTCCACTGAAGAAAATTGAGAAATAAGTTGTCTTTTTAGATAATGTTTATTTAAAAAAATAAAATTAATTGACAAAGATACCACACTATTTTGCATGCCGGGCACCCCTTGGCTCGCAGGACCCTGTTCAGCATGAAACCGCTTTGTCAGCAATGCACGAGCAAAAACCACCCCAGCCTGGCTCCCACCTGGCAGCTGCTGCAGCCACACAACTTAGTGAGATATCTCTGGGTTTTACCAGCTCAGGTCTTTAGTAAATAAATTCCAAGTGGACACTAAACAAGTATTTCACTAAGAGATGATGAAATATTAAAATTAAAAGCAATTCAGATCGCAGCTGTAATTATACTACATTAGAAACTTCAGTTGGTGGGGATCCATTCACCATATAGAGATTAATTTGTAATCAAGGTAATTACAGAGACAGAGCATTACTCCCTGCATGCTTTCCTGGGCTTGGAACCAACAGAGTTGACTACGTGGAGAGTTGACTAGGGTGTACTTGGAATTCACTCTCTCAGGCAGGAGACTAGTTAAGGAGTGTAACTGATAACAAAGAAGAAAAGTTATACAACATTGATTATTATAAATTACTTTGTTCTTATCTGCTTTTTGCCTTAGTCTCCTACAAGTCTTCATCCATTCCGTAGAAACCCAACTCCTTCTCCGCTCCCCTGCGGCAGCTGCCGTCCCTAGTGGTGGTTTGAGTGCGTGGGGCAGCCCTTGATGCGGAACACGTGGATGTGCAGGTGGGCAGCGATCTGGTTGCACACACTGACACAGTAGCGGAGCAGGTCGAACAGGGACAGGATCTGCACAGGGAAAAATCATCCACAGTTACACCCATGTGTTCCTCGAGTGCCACACAGGGGTGTAACAGCCCACGCTCCACAGCACTGTGGCCCATTGAGCTAAATCTCCAACTCCAGGAATAACCGGGGAATCACGGACTGGCTTGGGATGGAAGAGAACTTAGAGCTCATCCAGCTCCACCCCTGCCCTGGGCAGGGACACCTTCCACTAGCCCAGGTTGCTCCAAGCCCTGTCCAGCCTGGCCTTGGACACTTCCAGGGATGGGGCATCACTCCCTAAAGAGTTTCTGGGAATGCTGGGCTTTTTTCCAGCCCAAGACAATACAGACTCTTAATTCTACAATCAGAGAGTGGAGAAGAGTTACAGCAGCTACAGAGATACTGTGAAATGCCCCATCAACTCTGAATGGTGATAACCACACACACATCTTTTCACATCACATCACATCAACACAATTTTACTAAAAGGTTAACACTGGTTTTGTACATTAAACTTGAGTATTTGATAAGCCCAGATGAGCTGAATTTAAGATCTTTTTCCCGATGGGTGCTGGAGTCATGACAGACATTCCAGCACTTAAGGCACAGCCAGAGCACCCCTTCACTGCCCACCACAGAGGCCCTGCCAACGAGGCAGCAACACTCATCTGCAAAATATTCTAATCTAAGCTTTGAATATTTGCTACAGTGCTTTGTCATACATGAAATCAAGGAATTGGCTTTTGCATTCATTAAGTGACAAGTGACTAATTCAAATTATGAATGTGTTAATAGTTAATTAAGCTGTTAATTGATTTCAGAGGGTGAGAGAATTTGTGATTTGTGTGTTCCTTGATGTTTGAGTTTTAAATATTGTTTTTAGGTGTTTAACAAAGTTCAGGAGTTTAAATTTTATTAGGAAAACCCAATAATATCTTTGAATAAATCCCCAAGTTCAGCTGTGCCCCAAAGGGAGGAACCTCTCACACATGGCCAAAGGACCCTATTTAGAAGTCAGCCTTGGACCTGTCAGCAAGCTCCATGGCAACGTGAATTTCAGTTAGGGAGCTTCCCGCCTAAAATCCCAGTGACACCACCCAGAGATTCCACCCCTAGGCACCAGCGAGCCCTTGGCCGAGAGGCCGGACATCCCTCTTTGGGCTCAGACCGATGGGAAGGACTTCGCCAAAACTCCACAAATCACCCTCCACCTGGGATGGGGACAGTGGGCGGGGATGGGAGCAGCCAGGGGGGTACAAAACCCGGTGCCCAGCCAGGAGAGCCGCTCTGTGCCTGCTGTGGTGGGTGCAGCTTGTCCCTGCACACCTTTGCTCGGGATTAGCCCAGGCAGAGCCCGGTGCTGGGGCATCCTAGCCCTGCTTCTTAAACTATTTTGCTTGGGACTAGCCCAGGCAAGACCCAGCACTGTGGGTCCTTGATTTGGGTTTATAGCCGGTTAGGCTACAGCTGTCTTGGACCGCTGCTAACCCGGATAAGTTTTTTTTTATTTAAGGAATTCAGCCTTTTTGTTAATAAGCCAATTTGTTTTTAAACTTTTTGAGTGTGGCCTCATTCCTCACAGCTTTAAAATTTTAAACTATCACAGAGTCGTCAAGGTTGGAAGAGACCTTCAGAATCATTGAGTCCCACCATCACCCCAGAGCCACCATAATCACCCTTAACCCATGTCCCCAAGTGCCACATCCAGACACCTCTTGAATACTTCCAGGGATGGTGACTCCATCCATCACTGCCCTGGGCAGTTATTCCAATGCCTGATTAACTCCTTCAGCAATTTTTTTTTTCCAGTATCTAACCTGAACCTCCCCTGATGCAGCTTGAGGCCGTTTACCTCCTGTCCTCTCCCTGTTCCCTGGCAGCAGAGCCCGACCCTTACCTGGCTGCCCCCTCCTGTCAGGGAGTTGTGCAGAGCCACAAGGTCCCCCCCGAGCCCCCTTTTCTCCAGGCTGAGCCCCTTTCCCAGCTCCCTCAGCCGCTCCTGGGGCTGCAGCCCCTTCCCCAGCTCCATTCCCTTCCCTGGACACCCTCCAGCCCCTCAATGTGTCTCCTGTCAGGAGGGGCCCAGAGCTGCCCCCAGGACTGGAGGTGCCCCAGCAGTGCCAGCACAGGGCACCACACTGGGCCTTCTGGACAACCATGGCTGTGACAGCCCAGGGGCCACTGGCCTCTTGCCCACCTGGGCACACCTGGGTTCAGGTCCAGACACTGTCACCAGCACTCCCAGATTCTTTCCCAGCTTTCCAGCCACTCTTCCCCCAGCGTGGAGGGTTCCATGGGGCTGTTGTGATGCAAGGACAGGACCTGGCACTTGGCCTGGTTGACCCTCCCACTGTTGGCCTCGGCCATGGATCCAGGCTGTCCAGATCCCCCCAGCAGATCCACATCCCACCCAACCTGGTGTCCTCTGCAAACTGACTGGGAGTGCCTCGATCCCCTCACCCAGCCCATCCCTAAAGACAGTGTCCAGGACTGCCCCAACACCAAGCCAGGGACACTGTGACCCTGCTCAGCTCTGCACCTGCTTCAAATCCACCCTGTGATGCCCCTTCTCAGTCCCATGCCCCTCCAGGGGACTCAGCTGGGCACAGCCAACACAGTGAATTAGTGGCAGAGCTAATTAAAATGAGCCTGGACTCACCAGGGCAATCCAGAGGACAATATACTCATCAATAAAGCTGTTAAAATACTGGTCAAGGAACAGCAGTGCTGGGCCTATGAATGCTGTGTCATACAGATACATCTCACTCTTGGTCATATGGGCAACCTGCAGGCAAAAAAAAGAGAAGTTTAAGAAATAAACATGTGCCAGCCAAGGCAGAGTGATTTCAGAATACACAAAGCCAAAACCATAAGTTCAAGCCCCGTTACTGCAAAATATCAAATACTCAAGTGGCAGCAACAATATTTCTTGAACCATGGAGCTCCACAGCTACAGAGACGCAAGGTTTGCAGAGAGACATCTTTTATTAGAGCAGAGAATGTAGCACAGGAAAAAAAACTAACATGTTTTCCAGCCCACCCATTCCTCCTGCCAGAAACCAAACAGTGAAATGGAAGCAGACTGGTAAATTTTAAAGTTGAGCCTGGAAACAAAAACTCACAGCTGCTGGAGCTTCAAAAGTCAAAACATTGGGTGTTCCTCTCTCTCCACCTCTTTTTCTCCCATTCCATAAGGATCACCACTTCTGTTTGGTTACAATTTCATGAACATTTCTGGTGTTAGATTGCGACCTTCCCACCTCCCTACGGGCACAGACCCCATCCCACACTCCATCCTCACTGCACAGCACGGCTGGGATGGGACTGAGCACCAAAGCAGGACTGGTAAGAAAGAAACTCTTCCTCCACTATGAATTTGAACTCTTCCATTGTGAGTTAAGTCCAGCACTGACCCAGCTCACAGAAGCCAAACAGAGGCCTGCAGAACTGGGATGGTGTTTGAGGCAGGAGCTGTTTAACCCTCATTCATAGACACCTCTGCCCTTGTACAAACCTGATAATGATTTTAACCCTTATTTCCCTCCAATTCTTTAAGTTAAACCCTCAGCAAGTGTTCCAAACCTCAGCAGTTCCATCACCTCCTCTCCTTCTGACAAACCTTCTTCCCCTTTGCATCTGAAGGGGATTCCAGCCACCTCTGCTCCAGCCCAGCTCTTCCCATGTGCACAAATACACTGCAAAAGTGTGAATTAACAGCTGGGGAAGGGGGAGAAACAGCTCTGAGCTGTCCTGGTGCTGCCTGTGCAACCACAGCATCAACTGCAGGTTTCCACTGCCCTTTAAAACAGAAAAAGGCTCCGCTCACCTCCAGGCTACTTAAAGCAAAGCACGAGCATCTCTTCAGCACACAAACAAAGCTACTCAGTGGAATACCCAGAGAGCTCCAGAATCTACAAAAAGTTCTCCTGCAACAAGACTCAGGAAGGTTCTGGTGCACTCACCACCAGTTTATTTGTGATCTTGGCAGACACAAAGCCAAAAGTCAGGATGTAGAGGCAGGGGTGCCTCTCAAAGAGCTGCACAGCAGATTTCTTGTAGATCATTGCAGCCAAGGCGATCACTGAGCCAATGTGGAGAAAAGGTGAGAGGACACTCGTTCCCTACGGCGAGATTAAAGCATGAGGTTAATAAAATGTGCACATTGCAAAGAAACCTCAAAGAGCCCCTCACGTGGTGTGCAATGAGGGGTTAAAAATAAAATCACATTAGAAACGTCTTTCTGAATGCTGGTGGTAAAAGGAACAAAAAGTGGTGAAACTTGAGCAAGCAGCAGCTGAGAATGTGGTGGAAACTTTCTGGTGCTGGGGAAAAAAATCAGATTTTAGGCAGCAAGAACACTGCAACAGAAGGTGCTTGTGCAGACACCTCCACTTGTTCTTTTACCTTGGTAATATGAATAATACAGATCTTTTAAAAGGATCAAACCCACAATCTTCTTGAAAAATTTCCTTCTGAATGGATTTTTGCACAGGATTTTTCTATGAACTCTTCAGCGAGGAGTGTATTTGTATAACCTAAGTCTCATTAATTCAAAAAAAACGTACAACGAGTACTTTTATTCAAAAATTTTAAAACTCTGACTCCTAAATCTACTGTTCTTACACACACAATATTAATTTGTTTTTCCCATGCCAGCAAGGAGCTGAAGGGAAAATATTTCCTGTGGAGGAGGGATTATGTGGCTGAAGAGCCTCCGTGCTGAGGAGGAGCTGGCAGCCCAAGGTACTCACTGCTATAGTGGATCCATTTTTGCCAACTCCACCCGTGAAGATCACACCAAAGTAGTTTGTACAGGAGAATATGGTTCCTGCCACAGTACAGAGAGCTGGGAATATTTTCACCTGAATATTCAGTATTGGAATCTTAATGGGAGAGAGACAAGAAGTTAAAATATGCACAAACTCAAATTTGGGTTAATATTTCAGGTGCACTCAAACACTCCACTTTCCAACACAACATTTGCTCTTCTTTCTCTGCTATACAGAGATTGACATTCCTACAGAGAAAAATGTATTTTCCAAAAATTCTTCCATGAAGCTTCCCAGAAAGCCAGATTTATGTTCAGTTACCAGAGAAGAGACACCAAAAGCAGAGAAATGGACAGAAACCAAGAACTTGCTCTAAATCATCCCAGGGAAGAGAATCATCACCTTTCCTGAAGCTGCAGTCAAGATCAAACTGGGCAGAGCAAGAGCCACTTGGGATGGTCAGATAAACCCTTTCAAGGACTGGATCCGATCTTTTTGGCAAGGCAAGGCAAGCAAAGAGATCAGACAAGTCAGATCGGAGTCAGTGACCCAGGAGAGGAAGGATGAGGTTGCTAAACAAGGGGAGAACAAGCACATGCACTTTCGAAAGTTTCCTTTGTTTTTTAACAGTCACATTTCAAGCAGAACAGGAAAAACTAGAAATGAAGAAGAAAATAGTCCAAACTAAACCACAGGAAATATGTTATGGAAGCAAGTGTTTAGAGATAACTACCCAAAACTTCCCAACTGTATCTACTTCACTGCTAAAAGCTCTTCATTTGGGAACTGAAGTCATGGCACTCAACTAAATAAACGCTCAGCTCCCAAATGAGTCCAGCCAGGAACAGAACTCCAAAGGAGGTCAAGTTGCTTCTATTTTTCTTTAATTACACTCTCAAGAGTAGCATTCAGCAGGTAAATAATGGAATATTATGAGTTGGAAGGGACCCATCAGGAGCATCCAGTCCAACCCCTGTTCCTACACAGCCCAACAATCCCAGCCTGTGTCTGAGAGCGTTGTCCAAACGCTCCCGGAGCTTGAAGATCATTCTTGAAGATCCTAACTTTTCTATTCCATTCAACAACTGAATCTCTTGATCTTTCCAGGGCATGATGAGGAGGCAGAGGAGCTTTAATCCTTCATGCCTTGTTTAGCCCACTCCCCAAACCCCGCCCAGTTTCATGACACTCAAAATATATTTCTCCCTTGCTAAGGCTGCCCTGCTAAGGCAAAAAAAAAAAAAAAAAAAAAAGGCATTTTCTGAAAGACTGTAGAGAAAGAATAAAGATAATTAAAGAGAAGGCTTGAATTGCCAGACTGGAGCACCACTTGTAATCATCCATTAATGTCAGGAGGCTCAGGACTCCTCAAGTTCTTCTAAAAGCATGTACCTGTGCTGGCCTCTGCCTCAGAACTGATACTTTGGTATTTAAAGAAGAATTGGCTTTTACAAGCAAAAGGAAACAGCAGTAAACTGCATACAGGAGTCAAAAGACATTAAGGTTGACATTTCCCCAAGACAAGAGGAGTTGGCTGGGAAAAACACCCCGTGAACTCCCAACTACCACTAGAACACTGGAGAAGGATGCTCAGGGAAGGAGAAGGCCACACTGTTGTAACACCCAGTTTGGCCAGTTTTGGGTTCTTAACACCCTCCTTTTGGCCTCCATGAGCAGCTGCATCAGTGCAAAACATGTCTGCAGAAAATATTAATGAGAAACAGCCACATACAGAAATTTGGCAGAGGAAAGCCAGGGAGCGGATTAAAAAGTCAGCACCTGCTGAATTCCTCCGTGTACAAAATGGGAGCAGCAAGGCCAAAAGTGGGAAGCAGCAAAATCAAGCAAATATCAGATTATTTTGATTTTTTCCCTCTGAGTAGAGGGAGAGAGGGAAATGTTCTTACAAAGTGGCATTGCAGCCCCCGAGTTTTAATTCAGAGGACACTGGAAGACAGCCACAAGGCTTCCCTGTCTGGTATTCCATATATCACTACAGTCCCTGCAATTATTCTGCCCTTCCTGGTGATTCCAGGGGCTTCATCCGAAGTCACATGCAGGCAGAACTTCCCAAAACCATGTCACAGTGCAGGGAAGTATCACCAGTCACATCTTTTGCAGGCAAATCATGTTCTCTATTAAACCCTCTGAGACTGATTACAGAGGGAAGGCTGCACTGCCCAGAGAGCTGCTGAATCCAGGTAAATCCTGGGAAAGAAGCATTACAGGTTGGACAGGGCTTGGAGCAACCTGGTCTAGGGGAAGGTGTCTGCCCATGGCAGGGGGTGGAACTGAATGAGCTTTAAGGTCCATTCCAAACCAAACCATTCCACGATGCCAGATTTTGTTTGGGAAGAGCCCAGGCATGGCAATAACCAAGTGGCAGAAGGCAACAGACGGAGTCGGGAGCAGTTGCCAGAGCCGGCATTAAAGCAAGTCTGGAATATTTTGCCAGAAAATTACTGCCAGGATTCCAGAGTACATTCCATCAGAGTTTTGTGCAGCACGAATTGGGATTTAAAAAATAAAATTATGAGGAAATAGGCCAGAGCAGAGCCCAGCTAAGGGCTCGTGGAAGCAGCAGGGAGGAGCATGTAAGAGACCACGCGAGCAGACAAGGAGCCGCTTCCTCCGGGAACTCCTCCTGTCGCCAGTCCCACAAATCCCACAGCCAGCTGGGCAGCTCAGACCCTGGAGTCCTTCTCACAGGGCTGGATCCCAGCTGGAGTTTGGAGCTCTCCAGATACACTGCACTCACATCTGCCCAAGGAACAACTTCCAGAGGGCCAAACTCCAGCTTCATATTCCCAAAGTGTTTGTGCCTTTTCATATTCCAGACCCTGTGGGAGAAAACTTCAGCAATTGCAGCACTTTTCTTGCTTCAAGCAGGAAAATCAACTCCAAATAATCAATGTATTAAACGAGTTACCCTAAGCTTCCTTGCTTTACTTGCATGTCCCAAATGACTCCAGCTGGGATACTCAGCTTCCCACAGGAATTACCTCCTGGAGCCTGGGGAGCAGCATTTCACAGGCTTTGAAGAGAATTTACAGGGCCAGAAAGGAGGGAGCCAGGAGAGGCACACACAGTTTCATGGAATAAAGGAAAGGTAATGAAAGCAACAACTGCCAAAATCCACAACTCTGCATTTTGCCTGTTCAGAGTGTTTTGCTTTTCCCCTGAAAAGTGGAATGTTTGAGTACACAACCACATTTACTCCATATTTCCCCCAGACAGAAGCAAATAAAAAATACAAAACCACCAATTTTGCAGTCACATCAAGTATTAAAGGATTAGAGAGGGCTGGGTGAGATGGGGTTGTGTGATTTATTTTGCTCTGCAAGCAGTAAATAACATTTATCTCTAAATGAACACAAAACCTCACTCGTTGAATCAAACAGGATTGTCATGGGAGACCTGATTAAGGCTGTCCTCTGGAGAAATGCTCCATTAAACCAACCAAACCAACCAAAATAGTTGAGTATTTTTGGGAGCTGCCTTAGGCAAATGCTGCTGCAACCCAGAACTCCTAATAGATTTCAAGATTCTGCTGAAAAGGGTTATTTAAAAGGCTATTATAGAGTTATTTAAGCTATTTAATAACAAGAGACCAATTTCTAAGCTCACATAAACACCACTGAATTGTGCCAGAGGTTGCTGTGGCAGCATTTTTCCCCCTTTATTTTTTTTTTAAAAAAGGAAACTGAGAACATGAATTGAGAAATTCTCTTTGTAACACAGAATATTAAATTATACCTGCATGGGACTATTGGCCACACTAGTATTTTTTGAAAACTTGGCACCAATAAGGTGACATGTAGCCTTGTTTTTATTTTCTAATCAGTCCTACCCACCCTTGTTCCCTTTAGATGGTATTTACTTTGCAGTTTATATAATTAATTAAGGGATTTGGGGTTTTAAGCCTAAAAGAAAGCACAAGCAGCAAAATCAGGATGGCCACAATTAGCTCATTTGGGATCCTCTCCACATACTGTGGGTTCATTGCTCCCATTACATGGGGCAGATCAAAAATTCATCCATTTGGGGTGAAGCTTTTCAGGGACTTTTGACCATCTCTTGGTGTTATTGAAATCAAGATTTCTTTCTCCTTAAGAATTGCGTTTATCAAATACAGAGAGAAGATCAATAACCAGGAAGGAAAACCAGGAAAACCTTCCAGGAAATCAATGCTTTGGATTTTATTTCCAGTAAATTTATATATTTTTAATTTATGTATGCACATACATGCTTTTCTGTGGGCAATGCCATTTTGATAGCTCAATGTGGCTTCAGTAATACTTACTATTGTATTATTATTATTATTTTCATTATTAAACTGTCAGCTGACACGGCCTGGTGAGCCTCTATTATATATAGATATATACACAGATACAAATAAAACATCTGCAGCCGGGCTGTGCCAGCAGCTCATTTAATCAGGATCATCTTAGTTTAAAAGGAAAAACCTGACAATTGGGGGTTTTCCCCTTACACAAATCAAGAGTTATCAGCCACATTCAGGCCAAATTATCTACTGATCATTCCCAACTGCTCTCTAAGAGTTTCCCCCAAATCCTCATCCCAGTTTAATATTCCTCCACTGTTTGTTGCAGGAATTCATTCAGATTTTGGCCAGGACTTCACCAAAGGTTTAAGTTCATGCAATGTTTGATAGCTCTCTACCTGCACGCACAAGGTATAAAACAACCTTGTTTTAATGACTCTGGTACAGCCAGAATCCACAGTTAATTCCGTGGGATCTAGACTCAAAAATCTGTTTCCATTTATGAGGAAAAGTGAAACCTTCCTGCAGAAGTGAAACTGTCCCCAGATGTGCAGGAGTCTTTCAGTGACCACGGGATTATTACAAAGGATAAAGTAAGAACATGAGCAAAATTACCAGAGATTGCCAAAAAGGTGGTCCTCCAATCACTGCCAGTAAATGCATGATTATTATGAAGATTTGTACTTCAGTCACATCAATTCTGATTAGGTACAAAAAGCCAAAAAAAAAAAGCAAAATTATTCAAAGCAATTTCAAGTCAGTTATTCGCAAGCTCAGCGGCACAACTCTGTCATGCACAGTATAAACACCCCAAAAGGCTGAGGGAAAGAGGAAAAACTCACAAATAATTTAGAAGGCAAAAATATATTTAGTTTTATTGTTCAAATTAAGAGCGATGTTGTGCTATACTTTTGTTTTTCTTCACAGTGCAGTAACAGAAATCCATTTTATCAACAGGAAACATTGGAACTCTTCACTGCCCAGTGGCAGCTGCAGAAATAAATATTCAGTTTTAACCTTGTCCACCAAAAAAAAAAGAATTTAGTACAGATGATAAAATTCTAAAAAAATATTTTTAATCCCTATTATATTCCCTACCCTATTTTACTATGAATATTCTCTGAATAGCATCAAGCTTTGAAAAGAAACATAAATCCCTAAAGGGTTGATGGAAATGGTGCAGTGGCAGCAAGAAGAGAAACCACTTCTGGTTCCAGCAGAGCCAGGATGTGCTGCAGGCAAGAATGGGAGAAAACAGGGAATTTATGGCTTTGTTTTAAGGAGCATGTAAAAGCCTTGGAGGTAGAAAGAGGGAAAAACGGGTGTACAAATGAATGCCAGAAATAGGAGTGTATAAAAATACAAGTGAAATGAAGAGGATGGACTTGCTGGTGTGATATATATATCTACAGGGTGTATATACATTATATGTGTTATAAATAGACATACACATTTTATATATCTATATATATGCATATAGATGTATGTTCCATATTTCGTATTATAGCCATATAATAGTATCTTGCCCTGAAGTGCTGCATCAAAAATAATCCTTCAAGTCAATTTGAAACGTTTCTGGCTTATTGTTATTTCCAATTAGACAGCTCTACCTAGAAGACTCCAAATCACTTCCTGCACACAAAGGCTTTGTTGTGACAAAACCCTGCTGATATCACCTGCACAGGGAAGGAGCATTATGGGGTGGGCTTTCCTCTGTCTGCCTTCAGTGAGCTACAAGACCATGGCATTGATTTTAATACCAGCTCAGTGTTTCTCCATAGACTTTTTCCAGTTTGGGAGGGATCCTCTCATTTGAGGGTCTCCAGTCAGGCCAAAATATCTCAGTTTCAGCAGCAGGCCCGAACGCACAAGGGATAATTCCAAGGCTGCACCTAAATCCCATGGAGGACATCCCCCCCGGGAGGGGATGGAATGAGATGAGTTTTAATCCCAACTCAACCCATTCTATGATTCTTTGCTTTGTCATTTTTCTTTTCGCTACACAAATCTGGAGATGGGACACCCAGGAAATAACCTTCAGGGCCCTCCTATATTCAATTTGCTCAATAACAATCCTGCAATGCAATCACAACTGGCTGGGGGGAAAATTAACTTCCACTGAGGAAAGAATGTTCTAAAAGGTCTCTATTTCCAGTCCTGATACAAGCAAATGGAGCCACTGAGGCACCTTGCAAGAAAAAAATAAAAATGCTCAGCAGAGATACACAAACCAACTAATTTAATGCAAATTGCTTCCTCCCAGCCCTTGGAGTCAGCATAGAAATGTGTTCTCAGTGTGTCCAGCCAAGGAAGGGCTGGAGCAGCTCCATGCCAGGAGCACAGGAACATGTTTTAGCCCATTTCACTACTTCTGTCAATCACCTAAAGAACAGATAGAAACTGAGAAAGTTCACAGAAACAGTGACTAGTAACTCATGGAGGTAACTCCCATTTACAGCTTTCCTTGGATAGGAAACCAGGTTTCTTTTGGCAGCAGGAATCTTACGCACAATAAAGTAATGTCATGGATGGAAACCCAAGTTATTTTGCCAGACAAACCTCTGCAAAAGGCTGAGAGCCCAACAAATACATGGGGAGCAGTGCCTGGATTGAGGTTAGGGACACAGTTTTATCTTTACACAGCCATGGCACAACCTTTACTCCCCCACCCAGGGTTCTGCCCTTCCAACTCAAACAGAAACAGCATCAGGCAGCCAAGGATATTTGTTAAAAACTCCTCCCTGACTTGCAGTAAGAATCTCCTACTGCAGAACAAATATGAGTCTTAACTTCAGTTCCACCTTAATATTCTGTATTTTTTAATACCAAATGGTTCCTTAAAACAGAAGACAAAAGCATTAAGACCTACTGAGGAGAAACTAAACACCAAACTATCACCTAAAGAAAGCATAAATTCTTAATCCCATGGAGGAAAAAGGCCCAGGAATATCCCATGCTCATTAAAACCACTGTCAGATGACTTAAAATGGTAGGCTTGATATCACTGAAGCACATGCCTGATGTTGGAATTATTCAGTGAAATTTTTTGCTGGATGTCAAGTGGCCTCTAGACAGAAATCCAAGAATCCAGGAATCCACAGGCAGCTCCTCAAAGCTGGACCACAGAAGGGAACAACATCTGGAAGCAGAAGTTCCTCTCTGGGTTTAACTTGAATTCAAGGTAACTGTGCAACCATACCATGAACCAGATACATCTGTGGTGCTGTCATCCCAACTTCCTTAAAATCTGACCACTTTCTTCCCCCCAAAACACCTGCTCAGCCCCACTTTCTCTCCTGGGCCAGCACCATCTCCTGCCATCAGTGGGGTCAGGAGACTGGCTTGGCTAAAATGATCCAACCGAGAAAGAAGACATTCCTGTCCCAATTCCCAGCACATCAGCTTTCCTGGTGTTTTTTCATGACCTCGGGAATGCTGGGAGCCCTTAGGAGAGGGCAGGGAAGATCTGCTCAGCCCCTGGAAGCCACAGAACCCAACACTGAGCCACTGGGACTGAGCAGCTCCAGACTGGGGAGGAATGAATGGGAATGACAGTCAAGTGGATTGCTACCAGCCTTCATAAAAGTCCTAAACTGCCCCTAAAATGAAAAATAACTGAAAGAATGCCATTATAAACCAAAGCAACAATGGTTTTGTCAAGCAAGACACGAGCAAAGAAGTATCTGCACTGCCTGGAAAGCGTTAACATGGCAGGTGATCCAGAGGACATTCTTACACCTTAATGATTAACTTGGATTTATGCATTGTGTCCAGGTAAAATGAGCTAGCAATCAAAAAAATCCATAAATTGCCTCAGTCACCATATTGTTTTTAAACTCTGGTAGAGCTGGGAAACACCAAATAAAATGGGAAGGTAAAAGCAGGGCTGCAGGAAAGCAGCTCAGTTTGGATGGAGACTGACTGCCTTTCTTTTTGAGGGAAAATACATCCAGCTTGCTTTAGTGGATGGGAAATTTATTTGCAAAGCAGGGTGATAACGTTCCCGCTTAAATACGACATCATTAGTACCGTACTTTATTCTGCATCAAGTTCCACTGCATATTCAAGTGACTCTTCCATGGTAAAGATTAGAGAAAACACAATTTTGGAGTAATGGATCATTTATCAAATTATAGTAGAAAAATAAGGGAAAAAAGCAGAAAATAGGGAAAGGCCTTTGTTCCTGCAGACTGCCTCATTTAATTACTATAATTACATTTAATTACACACAAGCAGGTACCGCACACAGAGCTGTAAGAAAGCAAAACCATTTCAAAGCAAAAAAGGAATCAGCCAGTTCAAAGATTCTATTTTCGACTTGTGTTTGTATTTATTTACTCATTTAAATACTACAGTGGAAATCCTAAGAAAAAAACAAATGGGAAGAGCAAGCAGCATGAATTCTGCAAGTGGTTCTTAAAGCCTCTGAACTGGGATATTTTTATTAAGTGGGTTATTTTCAGGCATCACTGGAGCCACACTTCCCCCAACCTGACAGCTTTGCTGCCTGGTGTTTCCTGACAACTGAGTCATGTCAGCACTGCCCAGACACTGACACTGTGCACATTGTGTGGAGGATCATTAAGCCCCATGAAATGAAGAAAATGAAACAAACCCTTTTCCCAAGACGTTCCCACACTACAATAGATGAACGGGAAGTTATTGTACGAGTTCAGTGGACACGAAGAATCAAGTTCCAAAAACCTCTTCTTCAAATAAACCAGGGCCTTTTTCATCTTCTACAAAATAAACAGGAGACCCTGAACTGAGGTTTAAGACCACCAGGAACATCCAGGCAAAGAACAAGAACAAAGAACTGATGCTGACGACAGAGCAAAGAGCCCAGACTCAATATTTAACAAACTAAAATGCCCAGACAGAACATCCAACGGCATGGCTGGGGAGAACACTGAAAATAATGCTGAGAAGTACTGATTCTGCAGCAAAGTGATGTTAGGGAAGAATAATAACCAGCAGGGCCATCGAAGGCAGGGACAGGGTCAGGCAATGTCAGCGCTGCACTGGGGGTAAACCATGGGCTGAAAACCAGAATATCCAAGGATTTAATTCAAATAAAGTCAGGGAAGCATAAAAGGTGTGAGTTTTTAAATGCACATTTCAAGCCCTCACTCCCTATCTGCCTAAATTCACAAGACAAGAGAATTCCCGCAGAGCTTGCAGGGGCAGCTGCAATTCCTGTGGTGGCACTGCCACGGATTGTCCTGCACACAGTGCAGGGTTTTCCTCTATTGACCCTCCTTTCCCTACGGTGACAAACTGAAATGCAGATTATTCGCCAGTCTTCAAACCTGTACAGTCTTCCCACATAAGAGAAGATCCAGAGAACCCCAGCCTGGTTTGAGTTAGAAGGGACCTCAAAGCTCATCCCATTCCACCCCCTGCCACGGGCAGGGACACCTTCCACCATCCCAGGTTGCTCCAACCTGGCCTTGGACATTTCCAGGGATGCAGGGGCAGCCACAGCTTCTCTGGGCACCCTGTGCCAGGGCCTCCCCACCCTCACAGGGAGGAATTCCTTCCCAGTATCCCATCTAAGCCTGCCCTCTGGCAGCGGGAAGCCATTCCCTGTGTCCTGTCACTCCATTTCTCATCCAAAGTCCCCTTCCAGCTCTCTAGGCCCCGGAAGGGGCCCTAAGGTTTCCCTGGATCCTTCCCTTCTGCACGTGGAACAGCCCCAGCTCTCCCAGCCTTTCCTCATAGGATGTTTCCATCCCTCTAATCACTTTTGTGGCCAAATATTGTCAGGAACATTATTATTTTAACATTTTGTTTCCTATAAAAGGCTGAGCAGGCTCCTGCTTGAATCATCCCCAACACCTTTATTTGCAATTCCTATATATCGTTATGCTAAACTGTATTAAAACAGCCCAATTCTGCTCTTTGAAAAATCACCAAGGCAAAATGTTCCAAACCAAATTCACATTCCATCAGTACAAGATGCAGGGGGACGCTGCAGAGCTGCAGGGAGAGGGAGGCAGGGCTGAAAGTCTGGCACTTCCAAGTGTGAATGTGGGGAATAATGGAGTAGACCTATTCTGATTCCCAAAATATTTTTATTTTCCAGTTTTTTAAGCCTTCAGGTTCTTCTAAATAATTTCCCCATAGGCTACAGGGATAAGCAAACTTCTTTAGCAATTTAAGACTTTTCCCCCTCCTTGGTGAACATAAAACCTTCCTGCCCGGCAAGTGCAAGGTTTAGCTATGCTGCAAGAATTTGAAGTTATTCACTTCATACTCTCCCAGCTCCTGCAGTGTTTTCAAGACAGGGTTATATTATTATATTTTCTCAGTAAAAATGCTTGTCACATGAAACAGCCAGAGTATGATCATGCATTTTCTGCAGCTTACCCATCTGAGATGTGCAATACTGAACTAAAAATCTGTTCTGCCTGACCTCTGAGTGTGTAAATAAGTGACTGATGCCTGATGTGCCCGAGTAAAACACTTGGAAGCAGCAGCATCTTTAGTTATGAGTTCAGACTAAAACTAAAGAAGCCAGAAGGCATCTGAAATGACTCATGCCAGAATTTAAATATATTTTAAAGTCTATCTTGTAAATCAGTGCCTAAAATTGGATTAAAATAGGTGTGTGAGGGGACTTGGGGTTCTGTCTCAGGAGCCAATGACAAGAGCCTGAGGGACAGGACAAGGGGGAATGGCTTCCCACTGCCAGAGGGCAGGGATAGATGAGACATTGGGAAGGAATTCCTCCCTGTGAGGGTGGGCAGGCCCTGGCACAGGGTGCCCAGAGAAGCGGTGGCTGCCCCATGCCTGGAGTGTCCAAGGTCAGGTTGGATGGGGCTTGGAGCACCCTGGGATGGTGGAAGGTGTCCCTGCCCATGGCAGGGGCAGAACTGGATGAGCTTTAAGGTCCCTCTAAACCAAACCATCCTGGGATTCCATGAAAATGCCCTGCCTGGCCCATCCCCTCACACCCCACTCCCTAGCTGGCTGTAAAACCAGTATCACCAGTATCTCCCAGGATGGCAAAGGCCTCCTTTCCCAGAGGGTACTGCAGATGGACATCTCTGGCAGCCCCAAGTCCTCTGCACCTGCCCTTCCTCTCTCTCCCATCCCATGGCAAATTGTCCTCACTCAGTTCAAACAATTTCCTTTTATCACCCAATCTGAGTTATTTCCACCCCACAACTATCACACCAGGGAATGATTTCAGAACTCTGAGTGTTTCAGAACTATGTGATTTGATAACTTTTTCCGCCCAAAGCGACTCCTTGGTCAGTTGAGATGTTGATATCACAGGCGAAAATCTTGATTTAAGCTCTTCCTTCCTTTAGATTACTGCTTGCTAAATTACCATTTCCTGACTCTGTTTCCAGCCTTTCATTGATTAGGAACAAAGTATTTTAAAAATTATGTCACTGATGCCACTTGACTCCCTTCAGAGCCACCCAGCTCCCAGGGTTAGCTGGAGATACGTCAGGATTCACCAGATTGCTGATGGTGCTGCATATAAAGCAGAGCTGGTAATTCATCTTCCTAAATAACCTCCTGAAAGCAGAGATTTTGCTGAGCTACTACATGAAAAAACAAAAGAATACTAGAAAATAATTCACATCAACACAGGTTTAACAATGGGTATGTAAACGAACCACCAAAAAAACAACCTCACTTTTATTTAACATCTGATGCAGTTCTAAGAAAGAGATCAAAAAGCTACTCTTACATCGTCAAATATTTCAAGGAAAAGTCCAGGCTAAAAATTAATCAATAATAATCATAATCTATGAGATATTTCAAGGAATCTAACTCACTCACTTTTAATGATAACATTTTATTGGGAGGGGACCTCACCCACACACAACGTGTTAGAAAAAGAAAAAACAAAAAAGAGGCAAAATAAGAAAGAGAAAGTCCTTTCTCAGGCTGGCAAACTAGAGGGGAGAAGGATTTACTTAGCACAGACATAAGGAAAAGCATTTTGAAAATAAAGACAAGCAGGAAAGGAAGTTACTTCTTCATGAAGCTACAAGCACAGGGATCGAGCAGCACAGCCTAAACCAGACATTTTTAACCACTAACTGGTGACTTTTTAAGTTATTACACAAAACACAGGTCCCTGAAAGAGCCAAGAAATTCTCTTTTTTTGGTGGAAAGGTATTGAAATGGCAGCAACAAAAGAAATTTCTTTTAAAAGTAGTTCCAACAACATTATTCTACACCCACACTTAGAGCTGCTTCCACAGCCCTGCTTGGCTTTTAGGGGAAGCCAAAACTGTGATAAAATAAAAAGAAAAGTTTAAATCAAACTTTTGTTGAACAGGTAGGTTTTCCTTTGGTTTCAAGTAAAATGTGATGCTTTCAAAAAAATTTGTTTGCAGTTAAATCAAATTTTTCCTACTTGTTCAAATATTTTTCCTCCTTGTGTTAAATACGAAAGCACTGGTGAAATCCCCCGCAGAAGCTGCTTTTCCCAGAGCAGTGCATGACAAAGGTGCTGCCCTGCTCAGTCCGTGCCGCTGCCGGGTTAAGGCTTTACCGTGTAATTCCAGAACCAGGGCCCCAGCGTTCCCGTGAGGAGCTGGATTGCTACTGTGCAGAGCATGGACTCTGTCACATCAAATCTACGTGCGAGGGAGAGAAACACTTCAGAACATTCTCCTGAGCACTCCTCTGAAGGGGAGCCATTAAAACATCTTCAAGCAGGGTCGGGATGATTCAAAGGGCAGGTCAGGGAAGGGATTAACAACCCCAAAACCCAGGAATATTAATGAATTAACAAAACCATTTTAACCCACATAGTATTTTACACATTGAAATCTTCATTTAGAACTTCTGCAATTTCAGTTTTACCGTATCACTCCAACACATGAGGAAAAACAATCATTTGGTGTGTGCATGAGGGAATAAATGAAATTCCTTGCTCTGAGTCACGGTGAATAAAATCCATAACCAAGCACAATCCAGGACTCTCATCTCCTGACCTCATGTTCGTGTCTCCAAATGACACTGAATATATGAATTCTTTAGCTGAAGATGCTCCTGCATGTTTCAGTGGAGCAGAAATGCAGATTGTATTTCAGTTTGACACCTCTGAGGGAAAGGAAGTTCCACGTTCCTCCTCATGCAGCTCCTTGGCAAATAGAAGCAAACTCTGGACCCCTGCTCAGGGGTAATCACACTCCATTCTGTATATATTTATTTTTCACCCCTGACAGAAAGGGATGAAAAAATATGCTGGAGCCAACAGAGCCATAGAAACCACCCTTTCTCCTAATACAGTGCCATAAATCTGCATTTTACCATAACAAAAAGATTTTTAAATGGGATCAAATTTAAAAAAATATCAAACCGTCTAGTTTCAAAAGAAAATAATTCAGCAGCAGCAAGTTCAGCCAGAACACAGCTCCTGTTTATTGCTGTGCTTATCAGAGTATGCTGGAACAGACACCCACCATGCCAAGGGATTAAAAATGGGCGGCACAGAAAGGTCCTTGTGGCCCCACTGCCAGGGCTCAGGTGCAGTGATGACGTGCAGACCCCAGGCCTGAGGAGAGGGGCCACTGAAGTTCAGCCCCATAAGCATTTTCAGTTTAATTATCACAGCACATAACACAGTAAATAGCTGGGAGAGGTAACAGTTGGTATTTTATGGAATACAGGAAGAGAAAGCCCCATGTCCAAACCCCACAGCTACTTTGGTGCTTTATGACAGCTGCAGTTTCTATTCCTTTTTTCCTATGTTATTTTAGGTGATATTTGTAATTCAGACACGGATCCATTTTTTAAGCATCATCTGGGAAGTTTAAGAAGGGGCATCAACCTCGACATGTGCTTCACTCCACAGAGATGCTGGCACTGACAATCCCTGTGCCTGCTCGGCTGGGAACCCTGTCAGGCTGCTGAGCCTGGAGCCACTTAACACACAGGGGATTAGTGCTGCATCCAGAATATTCCCTTGTCGGTGCTAATTTATTGAGTGTATTCCATGGGCAATTCTTAAAAGGCCCTGCTTGACTAAACAAGTCATTAGACAATTCAAGAGCCACCAGTGGCTCAGGGCTCAGAGACAGCTGCTGTCAGTCCCTTCCTTGTGCTAACAGGGAACCCAAACTGAATTCAAATGGAGAGATTTCCTGAGAAAATGATCCAACGACAACAGGAAACAGACACTTAAAGGGAGATGGCCCTGAAGTCAAGTCAATCACTAGCAATACAGCTGATCTAACACAGCTTTTTAAGGCTGTGTGAAACTATGGGGGAGGTTTATGCACCATCCTCCCCCTCCTCTCCAACACACAGAACTCCATGAAAAAGTCCCAAACCACAGCAGACAAGAAAAACACTCCTGCCTCAACAGACAACAGAAGTTATGGGGCTGGAAAACTCACAGGGATCCATCTACCAGTTAATGCTCTGGTCTGAAAAATGATGATTCTTCCATCTGTCTTGTCCATATCTACCGAGCGTGCAAGTGGGATTACTAAGGCTGGGCAATGAACTGGGAATCTGAGCAGGAGACAAAGGACTGTTTTCTTAATGGAACCATAGCAGCAAGAAAAGAATGTTCAACATCAGAACACAAGAGAAAGAAAGGCTGAGAGTCACATGCTAGAAGTGAAAATGCTTAGTTATAAAGTTATTAAAGCTTTATCCTAACTCATTCCAATCCAGCAGTTTCACTTGGATGCAATGAAATACAATAGCATGAGTAAAGCAGACTGTACAGAAAAAAATGGGAACATGAATTAGAATTATTTCCAGCACCAGGAAATTCATGTTAAGGGAAAAATAATATTAAAAATGAGCCATAAGCCCTTTTCCTTGTTATAATACACCTCCAATATGTAAATTTTTCCTTCTGCTGCTCACAGAGGTAAATAGAAGTTGCACAGGTCAGGCCAATAGCCATGTGCTTGTTATGTTGTAGTTCATTATTTCACAGAGCGGTGAGAACTCCAAGGATTTATCAGAACAATCAGGAGCAGCATCTCCACACATGACCAATGGAATTGTGGCTGAAAATGCTGTTAAGGGACTTGTGGGAGGGAAGAGGAGGAGGATGTGGAAACCCCCCCCCCCACACCCTTTCCATGAGGCCTCAGCAGCTGCACAGGTTTCTGTGCAGGAGGTGCAGGTTACCAGCACCAAACTTCACACTCACCACAAAGACACCTCAACACGTCCTGCTTGCAAGCCCAGAGAACCCAACACCCCCTGACATCAACAGAGGCTCTACTTAGCCTCAGACTCTCCTCTGCAAATAACCTGGGAGTAAAAGTTCTCCAAGAAGTGTTGGAAAAACTCCTAAGATGGAAAGTTTTAAGCTCTGCAGTCAAGGGGATTATTGCCTTATCTCGGAGTGGAGATCCTGAGGCTGTTCCCAGGAGCAAGAACTCAATATGCTAAACTCTAACTTGGACGGTTTCCATCCCTGTATTTCAGTATCTGGTGTGCGTTGTCTATCCAAGACAAAACACCAACTCCTCCTCTGCCAAGGCTGAAGAGGAAGGTTGGCTTAGCTGCTTTCTGAAATCCAGCCTCATTTCCTCACCTCTCCTTTGGACCTTAGTGGCAGGAGTGGTGACAGGGCTCAGGTGAACCAACCCAACCTTCCCCCCTTCCTGAACCAACTCATTATCCCACAGGCTCTTGGGCCTGTACAGCTGCTCCAGAGTCACTGAACAGGAATGTTCCCCCAAATTCTCCAATTCTCCTCAAGAAAGGCTGTTTTGTTCAGCAGCCTGGATTCTTTTGCTTTCTCTGGGGATTATCATTCAAACAGCAAAGTAACCATTTTTAACTTTTCAGTAATAAGAAAGCTGGTAAAAACTGATTCTTCCTCTCATATTTATGATACGCCTTTGTGAAGCCTCCTTGGAAACTAATTCCATCTCATTGTGTCTATATTTACACATACATACACAGCTGTAATTCCTACCATCACCAACTTTTGGTCTTTCCATTAAAAAAGGTTGGAATAAACCAGATAATGCAGTAACTTGTAGGAGAAATGCTGGAGACCATGGTACAGCAGCACACTCATGTCTCTGGATGGACCCTTGAGTGTTCAGTGCCCACTGGGTTTTTTCAATATGATTCAGCACCTCCAGCACTTCCATCATGAACAAGTGCACGAGGACTTTACCTGAGGAGTTTGTGTCTCGTGTCTCTTAAGAAAACACCCAGGCTGGACAAGGGGGAATGGCTTCCCACTGCCAGAGGGCAGGGCTAGATGGAATAGCGGGGAGAAATTCTTCCCTGTGAGGGCAGGGAGGCCCTGGCACAGGGTGCCCAGAGAAGCTGGGGCTGCCCCGTGCCTGGAAGTGCCCAAGGCCAGGTTGGACGGGGCTTGGAGCAACCTGGGATAGTGGAAGGTGTCCCTGCCCACGGCAGGGGCAGAACTAGATGAGTTTAAGGTCCCTTTCCACCCAACCAATTCCATGATTCTGTGATTCTGAGCTGTGCTGCAGAATCCAGCTCTGACAGGGATGGATGGCTCCGAACCCCTGGATGTGGGACAGCTCCTGCAGTCAGGCTGTGCTCTGACCTTGTGCAGCTGGAAACACCCTGAGCCTGCACACACCCACTCCTCCTCCTGCAGGGACCAGGACCACTACTGAATCCAAGTGGGATAACCCTGGATTGGGGAAGAACCAGGTGATCACACCTGGGCTCCAGATAACATCAGGAAAATCCTTTCAGGATTTGTGCACCGTATTCCCTAATGACCTGTTTCTGCAGCATGTTCCTGAAGTATCAGATCTGCTTCCACAAGGACACATGAAAGTCCATTGGGGCTTACCAGTTTGATTTTTGGGATATGCAGGAAAAAATTCTCTGTTCCCAAAGCAGAGGTGCCCCAGTGATGGCACAGCTGCCCCAATACAGGAGTCAGCTCATCCTGTGCTGCAGCACAGCAAATCCACAGCCCAGACAAAGCAGTTCCTGTGCTGGAAACCAGGTCAGGAGAACCAAGTCATTATTTGGGCTGTTTCAATACTGAGGGTCTCTCTGCCATTCAAAACCACCTTTTTCTTTTTCAAATGTGCTGAGTATTCCTGTTCTTCCATAAGATCATTCCCAGATCAGGTGTTTAAGTAAAACTTCGGCATTTACCTCTATCGCTGCTGTTCCCTGATGCCTTTGCACTGCAGTGACTTTCCTGGAGCCTGCCCCACTTGCCTTGAGACACTTCCTGCTTCCTCCTGGGGAATTTTTAAGCAATA
This sequence comes from Edolisoma coerulescens, assembly GCA_013397115.1. Classification (NCBI taxonomy): domain Eukaryota; kingdom Metazoa; phylum Chordata; class Aves; order Passeriformes; family Campephagidae; genus Edolisoma; species Edolisoma coerulescens. The sequence goes on along the minus strand of VWZW01006980.1, from coordinate 207,027 downwards.
CTGACCTCTAGCTATTTATTTGAGCTGTTCAACCAACACCAGTTGCTTTTTGAAGAGTGCAATGGTTGCCAGCATCTAATGGAATTACGTGATCATTTGAAGATGGAGACAGATCACAGGACCTTATTGACTCAACTGATTATTCAAAATCCTGGAGGAGCACAGGGACCCCCCCCCAGCTGTCAGGGAGAAGACAAAGAACCTACACAGCTGGTGGACTCAGTGATTTGGCCCAACTGAACGACATTTTCCTCCTGCAGAATTCTGTAGGAATCTCGCAGAATGGATCCCATTTCCTCCCCCCTTTAGGGGAATTGATCTTGCCCTGCAGTCTGACATGCTCTGCTCAGCTTCAGGGATTTGCCAAGGCTGGTGCAGTGACACCAGAGAGAATCATGGAATTGCTAATGTTGGAAAAGCCCTTCGGGATCATCAAGTCCAGGCTGACCAATCCCCACCTTGTCACCAGCCCCAAGCACCGAGTGCCATGTCCAGTTGTTCCTTGGGCACCTCCAGGGATGAGGACTCCAAACCTCCCCAGGCAGTCCTTTCCAATGCCTGGCCACCCCTTCCAGGAAGAAATTCCTCCTGATTCCAACCTGACCCTTCCCTGGTGCAACTTGATGCTGTTTCCTCTCGTCCTGTCCCTGTTCCCTGGCAGCAGAGCCCGACCCCCCCCGGCTGCCCCCTCCTGTCAGGGAGTTGTGCAAAGCCAGAAGGGCCCCCCTGAGCCCCCTTTTCTCCAGGCTGAGCCCCTTTCCCCGCTCCCTCAGCTGCTCCTGGGGCTGCAGCCCCTTCCCCAAACACGAACCACACACTGTTCCACAAGCACACGCTTTCTTTGACACACTAATTGTCCTGGTTTTTTTAAGACGGACTTTTCCAGCAAGCCAGGCTGATTCTCTAATTGAGCATTTCAGGCCTGTGTGGAAGGAGTGAAATACAAATCTCTCCCTTCAGCACCCTCTGCTCTTCTCCAAGCCATTTGATTACCGAGTTCTCTCTGCACTGAAATACAATTTCCTGGACATATCTCATCACAAATAGACTAAGTGATAACTGTCTGCTCTTTCCTGCTGCTTCAGAATTAAGGTAAGTCAAAAACACTGTCACACTCCCTAAAACATCACTACTACACCCTCTCTGAGGATTTTTGAGAGTCACTACATGGGATACACAGACAGGAAAAAGCTCCTGTGCACAAGGATCTTTTTGGGTCCTTTCAACAGCTGTCTCTGATCCCACTTATTCAGGATTAAGGATACCTAAGTCTGTGCACTCCAGTGAATCTGAAAGGGTTGATAAAATAGCTTTTTTCAGTTTTAGATTAGTGAAACGAAAGCTTCATAAAAAGTGTCAAACAGTAAGAATCTGTTAACTGGATAAATAGTCTCATGGGTTTTGCATTAAAATGAACATCAGCTTATGACAGTCTATTAACCTTTTGACACAGGGCAAAAGAAGGAACAAATGTGTTTACTACACAGAGCTGTGTTATCTAAATTAATGATACATACATTTAGGTGCTTATTGCCTGCTCTGAATTAGCTACATATTAATGGTCACCACATTCTTTTATTGTAAGGCCAGACAGAAAAATCTAATTTGCTGAAAAATGCCTCCAAAATACAGACTCCTCACAAAGGAATGTCCCAGTAAACACCAGCGCTGACCCAAACACTTCTCTGCAGCACAACAGCAATTTGGGGGGGTTGATACATCCATCTGTAAAGTCTAGCACATGCCAAGGTTGAGAGATCAAAGAACTTTTGTGTTCTTGATCAATAACCAGAAATCTTTGATTATCAGGACCCTGTAAAGTTCAAAGCGAGCTAAAAGCATTCAGACCTTTGGTACAGCATGGAAGTGAGACCCCAAAAACAGGAAAAGATTTGAGCCGCACATCTTATTTTAAAGATTTAAGTACCAGAATGGGATAGTTTCAGTCAATCCGCTTTAGTGTAGTCAGAGTGGGAAGAGAAATCTAGATTTTCTTCTTTTCTTCCTCCAACAGACATTTAAAACTGATCCAACATCTTAAATTTTTGATCAGAAACACAGAAGTTTCTCAAGAGAATCTGCACTATTGGAACAGTATCCTGCCAACAAAAGCTGCCATATACAAGAGGCCCATATAGTTGTACTGTATAGCAATATCTGGGTACCTATAGATCAGCAATTATAGACCATAAATAACAGTCCATCAGATTTGCATGTACTTGTTGTAGAATTGTTTCAAAATCCTCCAAACTAAGGGCAAATTTAAGTTTCCAAATGCAAAAAAAATTCTGCAGTGCATTTATTTGAAATATATTTGTTAACTCTATGAATGCAAACACAGAACCAATTCTCAACATAGAATACATTTATTTCACCATTAAGGTTAGAGAATCCCACAGCTCACCAAGTCCTTGTGTTGCACCTCCCACCCACCCTCATCCAGCAGGAAACAGGATTTCAGCTCCTGACCTCTTGGCATTGCAATTTTGGTTCCATTATTGACAGAACCACGACGTGCACTAACCAAAAGGGATTCAGAACTTTAAACTGGAGGCACAATGGCAATTAATTTAAGAGTTATGGTTAATATTAACGATTAACTGCACATCACAATCAAGCACTATCAAGACAGAGTTTAATGAATGCTAAAGCCAGACTGCCACCATCTGACCAAAGCACTCCAGTCTTGGGATAAAACAGCAGGTCCTTTCCATTACTTATTTAGCTTTACATCACATCAAAAGCTCTAATTAACTAACAGGCCAAAAGGATATTTTACCACTCCTAACACAAGCTATGGGACATTCACTATTAATTACAGATCCAACAGCTGCCACAAGCTCTAAGTGTATCTATGGATATAAACAATTTGCTACTGCTCTGAGGAGCTGCACTATGCCCACGCAAGGTGCAATTCAGGAGAACAGGGTGCCCTGCCCTTTCTCCCAGCCAGGTACTTACATGCCGAAGCGCAGCGTCCCTGAGACGTACGTCTGCCAGTGCGCGCAGTAAAACATGAACGTCCCAGCAAAACAACAAAAGAACATCCAGTCAGGGTTGGTGCCCAGCTGCACAGCAATACAAGTTCCCAAAACCACAAAGACTGCAGGAGAAAATCAGTCACAGAGTGAAAAGGGTGGATGTGTGTAAGGATCCTCACCAGAAGCAAAGCTAACAACAGGGCCCAGAGGAGGGACAGTGGGAAGGTTATCCTGGCATGGTTACTTCACAGACATAAGAGATTAACACTTCCACTTGAAAAAATACAGTCTGTACAATATAGATTTCAATCCATATCAGTCATTAGAAGTCATCAATATTAAGGGTTTCTAAGTCTCCTACATTTTTATTCCCTGTGATGCCTAATCCCATTAAGGGACTTGAGCAATTTCTGCAGCCTGCAGCAAGTTTTGGGGTTTTCTCCTGCATTTGCCAGAGATTTTTCCCTGTTTTCTGAATTTTTCTGATGCCATTAAGAAAATCAAAGATCTGGATCCATTCAGTATGTGTAACACATCTAAGCTTTCCCCTCCACCCTTTCCATACACAACTTTTATTAAAGAACTCATAAAATTTAAAGCATAAGACCTTTAGAATTTAAGGAACGCAAAACACCCAATCAGGAGCTGGACTCGATCTTGTGGGACCCTTGCAACTCAGGATATTCTATGATTTTACAATTTTTTTGCAATTGGGTTAAACTTCAGGCTGGCTCAATGAACTCCACCCACCCAGGAATTGACCTGGACAATTCTAATCTTAAACTCTGACTTGCAGAGTCCCACTGGGACTTAGACCTGTCTTGATATCACTCTGAATCAAGTCAATATGAAATAATATAGCAGAGTATTCTAACAACTTCTTACAGAAAATATTTTAGAACCAAGACTCTGCTAAAGCATCACAGAGAAGTGCTGGCTCAGGTTAAATTAGTCACATGCTTAGTTTTGATTTCAGTGTAACACAAGAGAAGACATTCAGCTGATCCAGAGCACTGTCTATGGAAAGAAAGGTGACTTTCTTGGTTGAAAGTGATACATTCAGCACTATCAGTCATCCTTTCTTCAGTAAAGAAGCTTTTTTATTGTATTGCAGAGTTGATCCCTGAAACAGAGTAATTCAATCCTCCTACTTCAATTAAAAATGACAACAATACCTGTGGACAGTGAATCACAGCCATGATCAAAAAGCTCTCCTAACGGAGTGCTGCTATTTGTCCTTCTTGCTTGTTTTCCATCTATAGCATCCAGGGACTGGTAGATGAAAAGGCCACAAGCACAAGCAATGTATGCCCACGGAGGTGCCTAAGAGAGAAAGGCAATCACAATAAGGTTTAAAAAAATCTTAAAAAAAAAAAAAAAGCCTGCAGCTGAGCTGTCCCACAGCCTGACACAACAGTTTTCCCTTTGCACATAAGTCCTCCTCACCCAGGGACCTTTCAGCAGCTGGTCCTTGCAAGGACAGACAGAATGGGTTGTGACATGTGGAATGTAAATAAACCAGTGACAGATTAATAGCTACAGCCCCTGCTCTAAAGCAGGAAGCTGCACTGTGCAGCTGGAAAAATTGTAATACTACATTTGCAAAGTGGTACACAACAAAATCCTTGTTAAATACATGCAAGTTGTCCCAGTGATTTCAGAAACTTGGGAATTTTAGTCCCCAGCTCTGTCACAAACACTGAGCTCATCTTCACCAGCCCTCCACCACTCACCAGTTGAGAACTGCGTCACTGCCAGTGACTTTGGGTCCAAGAACATTTCCAGAGCTCTGTAGCACAGTCCCTCCAGTACGAGGCACCAGTAGGTTTGCCAGATCTAAGTTAAGAACCCTTAATAGTCACGTCCATGATAGCAATTTTTACTCTGACAGAAACACAAACAATGCCAAAGCCCTGCTAGAGCAAAGATTACAATCCACGCTTTTTTATGCTTTTTGAAGCATAAACCCTTAAGAACATAAAAGCCAGAGAGTTGCCATTACTCCGTCTCAGTTTACACACCCATAAATCAGATATTATTGGCTATTTTGCAATCTTCACATTTGACACACTTTACAGAAGAGAGCATTTATGAGCAGCTTTATTTTACAGACCACACCAACAAAATCCAAATACAGCTTAATCAAGCTGACCTGCCTCTCACAAAGCCCTGGAGTCCAGCTGGTTTTGGCCAATACAACCATGACTAATTTGTAGCACATCAACTTAAATATATTTCCTTCTACAGCTTGCATTGCTCTTGCATTTACCAAAACAGTTCATTCTGCCCCAAAAGCTGCCATTGTGCTCTGCTTTCAACATTGTCTGTACAAACAGCACAAGGAGAGAAAGGGGAAATGTGTCACCCAAGAGCAGAGCACCACATTTAGCCAAAGTTCTGATGCCACACAATTCCACCCCATTTTTATCCCTCATGTACAGATTTTATCTGCCACAGCTAAGTTATACTGCATCACCCTGAAGGTTTCTCTATGAACTTAAAAATCAGTCTGCTGGCTCTCCTTTCTTAAAAGCTCCTTTCATTAGCAGTGTAGGTGTTTCCACTTAGACCTATTTATATCCGAGTAAGATTTCACAGCTCCCTCTCTATCCAGANTTTTTTTTTTTTTTAACTCAGGTACCATTCCATCAGTCAGCACTTTTCCAGCTGGGTCCTCCCAGCTAAGCAGGAAGTACTTGCATCTACGTTTCTCTCTGGCAGCTCTGCCCTGGCTGCACCTTTCAGCAACAGGAAGGGACGAGTCACTCTTGAAAAAAAGCAGAACTAAGGCTGAGCTACAAGGAGGAGAAAATTTACATCAGAAATCAATAGTGCTTCGGGGAGGAGGAGGAGAAAGTCTGTTCAGAGCCCCATTTTCTTCCCCAGACATTTCCTTGACGCTTAAAAAGCACCTCCCTGGTCATGCTGTGCCATGTGGCAAATCAGATCAGGGCGAAAGCTGCCTCAGCACTAAGTTATTTTTCAGTTCAAGTGAGGAGAAAATCTCATTCACCATGCACAAAGTACTTCTCAAACTGTTAAATACCAAACAGTGCTTTAATACAGCAGCCTGCAGCTAACTCTGACTTTCTGATGCTCTGAGTGCAGCTTCCCGGGAACTTCAGAAGTTTAATTACCAACCAAAATACAACCATTCTCCAAATTCTAAACTCTGCTCTGGTTCAGTGACCCAAACCAGTTCAGGGTTCCTGAGAGCTGAAGTCTCTCTATCAAACCGAATATCAGAGCCTGAGCCCCCATGTAACCCTGTTCAGAAGTAAACACAAGTTAAACCAACCCACACCACAATGCCACAGCCTGGAAAAGGAAGGAGCTGCTCCAAGTATTCCCTGCTCAAACTGAATAGTCACTGTTTATCTTACACCTGCCAAATTCCACAGGTTATTGTGAAACAATCTATTTCAACAGATTTCTAGGAGAGGCAAACATCCCTTCTCCATGTCATACGTGGAGCAGGGATCCAGTGCTGACTGTGCCAGCCTATGTGGGGTTTTGGAGTCTGGTGGGGAACAAACTGTGTCCTGCTGGATTACCAACCCCAGCTGGGAGACTTGGTTAGGAAGGAGTTCAGATATTTTAAAAGCTGGAACTCTTGAGACATTCCCAGCTATTTGGTGTGTAACACGTTTCTAATACCAAATAATTCCCTTTCTCAGTGTATACATATAAAAGCAGCTTTTAAAATTCAACATTCAAGTGAAAACTTTTCCAGGGCCCAAAAATGAAAGTCTTCAAGTGCCTTATGAGGTAACTGGTGACAGAGAGAAGTTGAAATGCCTCAAAAAGACTTTTGTACCCCTGAAATCAGGTTAAAACAGTTCTGCTCAGGGCAGGTCAGGAGCTTTTAGTGCATTCAGAACAAAGAATAAAACCACTGACTTTTATCTGGCCTCCTCACAGCACGGCCACAGGTCAGGAACACGACTCCATGTTCCCACAGCTCCACCACACTGCGTCAAAGTCGTGACGGAGCTGCCACAGAACCTGCTGGGGCCCAGGAAGGTGTCCCTGTGGCTCACTGAGCTGGGTTTGGTCACATCAGCTTTGATATCTCAAGTGGCACCACTCTGGAGCTCAGTGCCTCGGCTCCGGTGCAGCCCCAGCGTGTCCAACCCACCCGGCTCGTGTGGCAACTCTGATCCCAGAGCCGAGGGGGAGTCACCCTGTCCCGGGCACAGAAAGTAAACAGGCACTAACTCCTCCTGCCACGCAGGCCAGGCGGCTGCAGAGCCACTGCTCCAACTCCTGCTGGGGCTGAGCTTTGTGCATCAGGTCCCTCACGGCTGTTTTGGTGTCAGACCCTGCTCCACATGGGTGTGCTGGCCCCAGGAACTGCTGTCTCACTGCAGCATCCACACGTGCTCTCTCTGCATGCCAGCGTCACGGGGAGGCACAAACATTTACAGAGAACAGGTTACAAGGACGAGGACTGTGGGCTGAACAGCAAGAACCAGCTCTCCCCAAAGCAACAACCCACCCAAAACCAGTGACAGCAACCAAAACAAAGAGTGTCAGGAGTCCATAACTCACCTGTTCTGTAGCTGTTGGGCAGTAACATACTAATAGCAGAGTTGTAAATATATTTATTAACAGTCCGATGATGGTGATCAGGTTGGGGGCAATCCAGGCTGGAACTCTTCCAACTAACCATTCCCAGTAGCCCTGCATGAGGGGCTCGAGCAGGGACCGTCCAGCACTCTGGTATTTGTGCTCCTCTAACCGTTTGAGCTGGTGCTTAGACAGGGGCGGCGTGGGCAGCTGCACCAGTTTGCTGAGCACGCAGGCGGCGGCGGGGCCGTGGCCGCAGCCCGCGGGGCCCTCCAGGTGCGACTCCCCACATCGCCTCTTGATGCTCCGGTGCCCACTCATGGGTTGGGTGGCCTAGGAATTGTCTTGGGCAGGCAGCAGCTGGGCTGGAGAACCATAAGATCCTGCAACACAAAGGGGCGGGACACACCTGAGCACGCAAACGAGATTTTAGGATATCAAAAGTTTCCATGTGCTGCCCTAAAGAGCATTTCATTTGCCATCGGCAAAGCAAGATAATTTTATAGGATTACTCCCTTGAAAGAGAAAGTTATTTGGAGAACTGCTGAAGGAACGACAAGTGTTCCCAATGTAAAACCCTGCAGCCACCAGCCAAAACTCCAGCAGCAGCAGCAACTCCCACCACAGCAGTGAGCTGTGTTACAGACTGGGGCACAGCCAGTCCCCTCACACCTCTCCCAGGACAGCAGGTGACACCACTCAGGTATCAACTGACAGCACTAAAAACTGTACCAATACTGAGAAGTCTTAAGTTAAATTAGTTTGGAGCAGCTTTGTCTCCGTGGTGATGCTGAACAACCACCTAAAAACAGTTACGCACAGGTTTTTTTCAGATTTATGTTCGTTATTTCAGTTTTGCTGTAGCTTTTTTCTCTCCAAATTTAACCCAGCTCTTTGTCTGTTCAACTTTCAAGATATACAAGAAACATGCAGGAACTAGAGAGCTTTAGCTGGCCAGAGAGAGCATGAGGCAGCTGTGAAAAGAAAACACAGGGTCAGGAACAGCTTTTCCAGCACAAACAAGGACCCTCACAATGTTCTGTCTCCCTTGAAAGCAGGTGACCAGACAGATGTAACTCTCCACAGGAAGTAGAGGAGAAGCAGTAGAGAAAGGAGACTAAAAATTAGAGTTTGCTATTTATCTGTAGGAGACAACCAGGAAAAAAAAAAAGAAGAAAACCTGGTTGAAGTCCAGCACATAAAGCAGAGAAAGGAAGACAGAGAGCTCCAAAGCCATCCATACTGCACAGGTAGAGAAAACAAGCTGTGCAAATCAAAGGTCACCGCTGGCCTAAGAAGAGGTGCTCTCAGCTCCACTCTCCACACCCTCAGCAAGACAAATTCCAGCAGTGAAAAGCCACCTCAGGCAGCCCCGTCAGAGGGAGGAGAAGAGAAAGTGGCAGGGCCTTGGCTGTGCTCGATAAGCTCGGGAGGAAGCAGAGCTGCACCTCTCCAATCACCAGGAGACCAGACTTAGTCACCGCGGAGGTCCCTGTGGGTGTTGCCCTGAATGACCAGAAAAATTAGTCCCAGTGCATTAAACTGGGCTTTTCCCTCATCCTGCGGGGATGAGCCAGGGGGAAAACAGCCCAGGAGCGCCTCGTCCTCCAAAACAAACGCCCGGCCCGGCTGCCGCGGGACTCCCACGGGGCCTGGCAAACACCCGGCCGGGGAGGGGCCCAGGGCACCCCCGGCCCCGCCGCCGCTTCGCCCCCGCCCACGGCGCAGCCCGGGTCCCCCCGGACACCGGCCCAGCCCGGGCATGGGCCCAGCCCCCCCTCGGGGCCCTCCCCGCTCCCCCCCGCGCCCTCAGGACTCCCGGCCGGCCGGGGGGACCCGTGCAGACCCCGCCGCGCCGACGCCGGGGCACCCCCGGCATTACCTCCCTCTCCCCGCACCGGGCGGCGCTTTTTTTACGCCCCTTTTGCGACGGCCGGAAAGGAGGAGGTGGCAGCGCGCGCCGGGGGCGGGGCCGGGGCGGCGCGAGGACGGCGCGGGAGCGGCTGAGGTGAAGGGGTGGGGGGGGC
>VWZW01006980.1:160885-196483 GCA_013397115.1 Edolisoma coerulescens | reverse complement strand
AGCTGCACTCTGTGGTCAGGCAGGTGGGACTGGCAGGGGCCGTGGGTTCATCCCTGGCACGGAGCTCCTGGACCAGCCGGAGCGCCCGGGCACTCTCACAGTGTGCCAGGTGTCCCAAGCAGGCTTGGGGACGTCCTGTGTCACAGTGTCCTGGGCCTGGCACTGTTTGGGTTGGCTCCAGGCCATGCTGTGCCTTCCCAGCCACGGAACAGGAGCAGGGCCAGAACATGGAGACCCCCTGGAAGCTGCCCCCTGGAACTGAAAGATTTCATGGCAACTTTTTTGGTGTCTGTACTGAGAAAACACACAAAATGAGTCACCTGTCATTACCCTGCAGCAGGGACAGCAGAGGTGACACATTTCCTACTTCCTTACGTCAGTGCTTTGAGGATCAGTGACCTTTACCTGTGGCTTATCAGGGGGACCTGACAGGCAGTTGTGCTGGCTGTTTGGGCTCAGCCCCATCCAGCCTGTTTGCTTATGAAGGCACAGACAAATTTCTCCGTCCTTCCCTCAGCACTGTCCACTGGACGATTTGCTGGAGACAAAAAGGAGCGTCCCTTGGTAGGGCTTTGTCTCTGCCTGTCTGGCTGACAGAGCAGAGAACAGGCAGGCTGACAATCCAGGGATCAGCAGTAATTCAGGAATTTCCCTTTTCCCCACGTACTTCGACCATCTTTGCAGCTTTATCATTCCAGGTAACATGAACTTTCTGCCCTTGATGGTCTTGCCCACCTTTCATTTTCCTTTGGAGTTTCTATTCCACGTGTTCCAGCCTGGGCAGGATGTGGCTGCATTCCTGCACTGGGAGAAACACTTCTGAGAGGGTTAAAATCTCCTTTGCTTTTGAAACACTTCCTTCACTTGCTCTTGATACTGGAAACAATCCGTGATACTCAAACTGGCACTTTAAAAAAAAACTCCTTAGAACTCCAGAGTGCCTGAAGATGAGGATAAATGTTTAAGAAAATCGAGGCTGGCCATTGCTGTTGTATAATCTGCTTGCAAAGGAGCTTATAAAAAAAAGGAGTTTTGAGTGTGTTTTCCTTCTCCCTGTTGAAAACAATGGGACAGGACGAGGTGTTAATAATAATTTGTCTCAGGACCTTGCAGCTGGCACATGGCAATTCCCTTCTGCCTCCTGGTGTTTGGAGGTGCCTCGTTCTGTGCCCAGACAGAGCCTGGGAGCTCGCAGGGACGCAGGGCAGTGGCACAGCGGGAAGTTGGGACAGCCTGGAGTACACCATGCCCTGACTGTGCACAGGGATTTGCACAGAGTGAAGCCTGTGTTGGAGATGTACAGTCTGCCCCCAGAAGAGTGGGAAAACTGACTTGATTCCACTGTAAATATTTAATGGGGAGAGAGATGAAGGGAGGTAAGAACTCAGGGTAGATCCTGACTGACATAAGATAATTTAAAGGAGGAAAAATTTACAGAATGGTTTTTAGTGCAAGGAGAGTTAGTGAGGGGTTTCTGCTGGGGAAGGCAAGAGGGGCAGAGCCCAACTGGTGTCGTCAGGATGAACTTCCTGGGGGGCTGCAGATTCCTCCTGAGGGACAGCTCTGATCTCTGCTTCTCTGTGAGCAGGGACAGGAGCCAGGGAAGGGCTGGAGCTGTGTCAGGGCAGGCTCAGGCTGGAGATCAGGGAAAGGTTCTTCCCCCAGAGGGTGCTGGGGCACTGCCCAGGCTCCCCAGGGAATGAATGGGCACAGCCCCGAGGCTGCCAGAGCTCCAGGAGCGTTTGGACAAGGCTCTCCGGGATGCACAGGGTGGGATTGTTGGGGTGTCTGTGCAGGGCCAGGGGCTGGACTGATGATCCCTGTGGGTCCCTTCCAGCTCAGGAGATTCCGTGATTCTGCCAGCCCGCAGCCACACTCTCAGTAAGAAGCTGTGCCTCAGCAGAGCTGTGGGGTGTGACTGAAGCTGCTCTTTGTGCCAGACCACATGAAAACGATGATAAGTCATGTGCAGGGCTCAGCTCTGGGCTTGGTGACAGCTCAAGGTGCAGAGATTCCCAGTCCTAACGGTGAGGGCTCCTCTGCAGCCCAGCTTGCTTTGGAGCAGACAGTGCTGATGAGCAGCCTGTGTGGACACATTTGTTTTGTAGTAAGGGCAATATCCAGGGAGAAGTTGGGAATAGCTGTTCTGCTTTACTAAGCTTGTCCTAGCCCAGGAATATCAGTCTGCACAGGCACGGAAATACCCTCAGCAGGTGGAGGATCTGCGTTGTCTGTGAGCTTCAGCCCTACAGAGCTTGAGCCCCTCTGCATCCCCAAGGCAGTGCCCCAAACCTGTGGGAGGACAAGTCAGGAGTTATGGAATGTCTGATGGAATGGACAGGCTGGATCCATGGCCGAGGCCAGCAGTGGGAGAGTCAACAAGTCCAATGCCGGGTTCTGCCTTTGGGTCACAGCAGTCCCATGGAATGCTCCACGCTGGGGCAGGAGTGGCTGGAAAGCTGGGAAAGAATCTGGGAGTGCTGGTGACAGTGTCTGGACATGAGCCCAGGTGTGCCCAGGTGGGCAAGAGGCCAGTGGCCCCTGGGCTGTCGCAGCCATGGTTGTCCAGAAGGCCCAGTGTGGTGCCCTGTGCTGGCACTGCTGGGGCACCTCCAGTCCTGGGGGCAGCTCTGGGCCCCTCCTGACAGGAGACACATTGAGGGGCTGGAGGGTGTCCAGGGAAGGGAACGGAGCTGGGGAAGGGGCTGCAGCCCCAGGAGCGGCTGAGGGAGGTGGGGGGGGGCTCAGCCTGGAGAAAAGGGGGCTCGGGGGGGACCTTGTGGCTCTGCACAACTCCCTGACAGGAGGGGGCAGCTGGGGGGGATCGGGCTCTGCTCCCAGGGAACAGGGACAGGAGGAGAGGGAACGGCCTCAGGCTGGGCCAGGGGAGGTTCAGGTTGGATATTGGGAAAAATTTCTTCACTAAAAGAGTTGTCCAGCACTGGCACAGGCTGTCCAAGGCAGAGGTGGAATCACTATCCCTGGAGGGATTTAAAAGCCGTGGATGTGGCACTTGGGGACATGGTTTAGTGGTGGCCTTGGCAGTGCCAGAGGAACAGCTGGACTCGATGATCTTAGAGGGCTTTTCCAACTGAAATGATCCTATGAAACTCAGGTTGCTCCAGCCCCTCTCCTGCCATGGATTTAGCATTGCACCAGCAGGACATTGGGATGTGTGTCCACAATGAAATGGGAAGTCTTTGTGTTCTGTTCCCTTCCTGAGGTGAAAGCCCTGGTCTTAGGCACTGGTTTTAGTTGCATTCACTTCAGCTCTTGAAAGCTCCTCAGTTCGAGTTAAATTGTTGTGTAGACAACTCCTGAAATCAAAGAACCTTAAACACCAGTTTTTCTTCATTTCTACCACCCCACCAAACACAAGCTTCACTCCTCAAACCACTTGGAATGCAGGAAAAACATCCTGGGGCAAGCCAACAGTCTAATCCTGTGTCCAGTCAGCAGCAGTGACTAATAGAAGGTGCTAAGAAGAATAAACAAGGCAAGAGGTACAGAAGTACCTCACATCTTGCTTATTTTCCTTTATGTCTCAGAGACTCATAAAAATGAAGCGAACGTGGAGCTTCAGCAGAAAAATGACCTTGGATTCCCCGTAGTGACATGTCCTCTGATACCCTTTTTCTCAGGTATGTGGAATGTGGTTGGTTGGTTTGTTTGCAGGGGAAAATCTGTTAGCTCAGAAATAAAATTAAGGCACTATGAATATTTAAATGTGAAAGGAAAAGTATATTCAGACTGACTGCTTGGAGCTGGGAATTACATATCCAGGCACATAACATTTATAACAGAGAAGGTCATGCAAAATCTGCATTTCTCTTTCAAATTCCCAATTTACTCATACTAGAGATGGGATTGTGAAGTTACAGTCATTAGTGCATTGCAGTCTTAAAATCATCATCAGATGGCGAACTTTATATTTAGCTTAAAAATGGGCAAGAAATCGGGCAGCTTGAATTCTGTCAATCTGTTCTTATTCACTACATCTCCTGTTAAACACCTTTACCTGCCACCAACCAGCTTCCTCACAAGCAGCTGAACCTTCACCTCTACAAGGCTGTAGTTGTTCATTCTATGCAAGGGTTGTGAAGGTTGACCAGCTCTGGTCTCTTGCAAGATTCACCCACTTTTGTTTCAACTTTTTTTCCTGCCGTAAGACTTTCTAGTCTTGGTGCTTCCTCTTTCTTCCTTTTCTCTTCCTCCTTTCTTTCAGCCTCTCACACCCCAGGCCGTGCCCTTGTAAAACCTCTCAGTGCTGTACTTCCTTCTAATTTGTTTCAACATTATTTTGCTTTTCTCACATACTGATCTTTGCCTGGATGCCCTTGGATGTGCACTCTCCATTATTTGCTCTTCACCCTTGTCCTTTTTCATATTCCATTCACAGTCTCCAGTTTTAACTATGTTGAAACACTTTTTCTCCTCTTCTCTCCAGTGACCATCAGGGAACACATTTTCCCAGTGAGGTTGATTGGTGGTCATCCCAGGCTGCCCAGAAAGGTTGTGGTGTCTCTATCCTTGGGGTGTCATCCTGCACTACTGGCTCTGGTGGCCCGGCTTGAGCAGGGGAATGGCCCAGGTGACTTCCAGAGCTCCTTCCCCCTCAGCCATTCTGGGATGCTGAAATAGCTCTGGTTGTGTTTGAAGCTAGTAGCAAATTACTGCCCTTTTGCAGCAAGAGTAGGGAGGAGTCACAGTTCTCTCTGTGTGGGCTCACCAGGGTGGTGCAGCTGCACCTTCTTGCTCTTAGAGAGCTGGGGTGGGACACAGATTTGCTGTCAGGCTGGGATTTAGGGAACTGCACAGAGTGAGTAGAGTCGTCATTTCACTGCACTGCACATGGGTCTTTTCCTCCCACCTGTAAAACAGCAACTGCTGTGAGTAACCCTTGAGTTTGAGGGTTGTGATTGGTAGCAATGAGCTCAGATAGCTGAGAGCTCGTGAAGCCAGGCTGGATGGAGCTCAGCAACCTGCTCTAGTGAAAGATGCCCTTGCCCTGTTAATATTGGTATTGTTATTATTGATATTACAATCCATGGGAAAGTTCTGATTCATTCTCCACAAAAAAATTTGGTTTATGTTCTCAAACCTCCATACATGTTATCTTCCAAAAGTTAATTTTACAGCATAGAATAAATAGATCTGAACATTACTTCAGTTTTGATTTCATCCAAAATATTTTTAATATTTTCACTGACATTTCATCCTAAACCTTAATAAATTTAAAAAACAAACTAATTGTAAAAACTTGTTGCAGAATGGCAAGATCATTTTCTGTCCTACCCTGTGAGGTACCTCAGCACAGGCTTCTCCTTGGCAATACCCAAATCTAGACAGGATGGGAGGAGGAGGCGGGGGGAAATGGAGCTGTTTGCTCAACATTCCCGCAGTGAGCTCAGGAAACCCCCCCTGCTTTGAGAGAGCCCATCAGCACCTTATGGAGAGACAAGGAAATGAATCTCTGAAAGAGAGAGGACTCAGAGTGCAAAATAAAACCTATGTGTGTGCAACTAAGGGCTGGCAGAGTTAGATGGGATATTGGGATATTCCTCCCTGTGAGGGCAGGGAGGCCCTGGCACAGGGTGCCCAGAGGAGCTGTGGCTGCTCTGTCCCTGGAAGTGTCCAAGGCCAGGTTGGACAGGGCTTGGAGCAGCCTGGGACAGTGGAAGGTGTCCCTGCCCATGGCAGGGGGTGGGACTGGATGGGGTTTAAGGTCCCTTTCAGCCCTGGGACTCTATAACAGATGTCGAGCCACACAGCCTGACGGGGAGTAGTTGAGGGCAGGTATTAAAGTACTTTTGGGTGATTTCCTCCACGTCTGCCCCGCTAGTTGTTAGTGGAAGCTGGAGGCTCCACCACAGCCACCATCCGTTGCAGTGTCAGTGCAGGGACATGTTCTCTGTCAGCTCACTGTGTTGTGACACAAGGCTGACAAGAAAATGGAGTCACTTACTCATAGTGACCCACTTGACCTTTTTCTGGCAGCAGCAAATCCAAGCTACGTAATAAAATGACAGTACTGGTTTCTAACGATCCTCTAAGAATTTCAGAATTAACATTTCCAGATTTAATTCTGCTTATTTATGATTTCTTCTGTGAAGTCACTGTTCACTTTGGGTTTGCAGGAGAGGACTGAAAGCAATATCAAACTGCTGTATGGGAAGCAGCCTGCCTCAAGGAAAGCAAAACTTCAGAGACCTCGTAGTAAAATCCTAGTAAACCTTTGAGAATCTCAGTAAACCTTTGAGAACTCTCAGTAAACCCTTGAGAACTCTCAGTAAATTTGAAAATCTCAGTAAATGTTTGAGAACTCCTAGTAAACCTTTGCATTTGGTTCTTCACCAAACAAAAATTCTATTCACAGTGTATGGAGGCAGAAGTCAGCCCTGAAATGTGGTGGTTCCAGCAAGGCCTCTCATTCCTGCCCGTGGCTCTGGTTGTGTGGTCAGCAGCATCATTTGTGTTTTCCTACATTACTGCAATTGTCCTACACCATGTTGACCCTTTGGTGCCCTACATCAGGTCAGTGATGTCCACCCTGTGTCAGAGCACTGAACTGACCCCACTCTTGTGAATTCTTCCCAACTCCAGACTTAAATAGCAGTTCTTACCCAACAGCTCCAATTCTAAAGTTACTGTTTGTAGCCATTATATATATAGTTAGAGGTGATATTAAACTGACAGAGGGGAAATTCAGATTAAATGTTAGGAAGAAATTCCTTCCCTGTGAGGGTGGAGAGGCCCTGGCACAGGGTGCCCAGAGAAGCTGTGGCTGCCCCATCCCTGGAGGTGTCCAAGGCCAGGTTGAACGGGGATTGGAGCACCCTGGGATGGTGGAAGGTGTCCCTGGTTGGAATGAGATGAGCTTTGAGGTCCCTCCCAACCCAACCCATTCTGGGATTTGTGTGTTAACTCTATCTAAAGGTGTCTGTTTTTGTGCAAAACTCTTAAGCTTTGGCTCTGTGAACATACCCTTAAAATGATGATGGATGAGGGAACTGGGGGTGCCTCACCACACCCCTGCTCAGAGTGAAGCCTCTCACTGTCACCAGGTTTGTTGCACCAGTAAATCCGTACTAAAATCTACATTGCCAACTGTATTCCATCAAGGCTGATATATATAACTCAAGCTTTGCTCTTTCAGTTTTCCATGTTCTTCATTTTTCTAGTTTTAATCCTTTTTATTCCCCTTTTATGGAATCCAGATCGATATGAAAGGAACAGTTACTCCGAGCATGATCATTCCGTGCTCCAAGGCTGGCTTGTCTTTACCATGGTGATTTCTACAGCTCTAAAACCAGCACAGCATAGTTTGAGTAATGAAAAATTCAGTGAAAAACATCTGGGAGGGGGTTTTTTACCTTTCCTTTGTAGACTGAAATAAGTAAAGTTGTGTTGGAAGTATTTTTAATGTAGATATAGATAATATAGGATATGTATCACTCCATTTATCTTTTCCAGTGATACAGGGACAATACCACCTGAAAGATGCTTATTTGGGATCATGTTAAATGTTTCAACCTTCTTGGGTGAGTACAGAAAGCTGTCCTTGGTGAGCTGCAGGCAGTTCTGGAATGCAACAGCTTCAAACAAGTTAATTTCCTTCTCCAGATCATTAAACAGCCCAGAATTCTCACTCAAAAACTAAATACTGAGCAATAAATCTCAATTGTCTTGAGCAATTCAAAGTGTGTGTCAGGGATGTTATCCACGAATTGCCAGTACGGCAATTGCGGATTCTGGAAGGGCAAAAAATGCATTAAAAAAACTAACAGAAAAGTAAAAGCAATAAAAATGCAAATTCAAGGCAGTCACCTTACCTGTGCTGCAACAACGGAGGGGGGAAATGAAATAGATCTGAAAAATCTATTAATTTGACTTGTTTGCCATTATATTATTTCAAGTTTCACTTCCAGCCTTTCAGCTTTCCTATTTCAGTGTGCCCTAAAAAATTCTTGTATTTTAAGAGTTGCCTCTCTGAGTTGTCACTCAGCATCTTCCCAGGTAAACAAGGACACTGCTCCCCAGCAGGAGTCTTACTGCCTGTGGCTCTCTTTGGCAGGGATGGCCACCATGTACGTCCGGTACAAACAGGTGTCTGCCCTGAGCCCAGAAAAACCCAAGATCCTCAGGCTGAATAAGCTGGGCCTCACGCTGGGATGGATGAGCTGCTTTGGACTCTGCATTATTGCCAATTTCCAGGTTTGTGCTCTGCCTGCACTGCTGTGCTCCTGTGTCTGTTCTGAGATACCTGATGCACTGGGGATTTACGGAAAGCAACTTCCCACGGCGAACTGCTCTTTTGTCAAATTCTCTACAGAGAACGGTTAAAAAATAGAAGGTTGGGCTTATAATTTGTTAGTTATTCCTTATTTGCTTTGGGACTTGTGAGCAGCTGTTCATGACATTTCAAAACATTCATAACCCCCAAGCTTTGCAGAAGCCACACTTGGGTCTCCTTCCAGGTGGGTTGAAAGCCTGAGATCCAGATTGAAAGCCCACAACTGGGGCTCAGGAGAATCAGGTATCAAATGGTAAAAACTTGTTACAACTAGAAGTAAAGCCAACAAAACCACCCAACCCCACAAGCCCAGCTCTCGAAAACCTGCCCTCTTGGGTGGATTTTCCTTCAAACCTTCTCAAATTCTTGAAAATTCTGCAATGTTAATTCTTCTAATTTTCTCCATCCCAGAGTCTCTATTTTTTTTTTCTCCCCAATACTTACCACTCCAAAAAACCCAAATCTGATATTCTCACCCATCACACCATGAGCAGGTCCCCATCGCTGGCTTTACTTGCCAGGTGGTAATATATTTGCCAGCCTTGTCACGTTAATTACCTGATGGATTTTGGGGCTCTGTTGTGGTGCCTGTAGCCACCACAGGCTGTGGTGTCACCTTGGGCTCCTGCTGGATTAGGGACAGGGAAAACCAAAGAGGAAAAGCTCATGGAAAGCTCCACCTTCTCCCTAGCATGGCTCCCCAAGTGCTTCAGCAGCCCCTGTCTTAGAAACCTCAGCACTCCCATTCTAGGCTTTTTTTTTGGAGGCCTCAATCTCAAATCAATCAATTTAATATTTTCTAGACCCCTCAGAGGTCCCAGCTTCCCATTCCATACCCACCAAGGAGAATCCTCCACGCTCTGCTCAACTCCATGATTTCCCTCCACCGCCCCTCAAGAAAGGGTTTTTCTACTTTCTGTGGATTTCACGACAGTCAGAACCCAGGAAGTGCCTGTTAATTTGGTAACAGTTTGTGTGACATTTAATCTTGAGCAAAACAGAAGTTGGAAGTGATGCACCTGCATATCCCAGGGAGGCTAAGGACTGGTTTAAAGGTCAAAGGAGCTGAATCCCCCTGAAATCCATTGGTGATTGAAAACTCCAAAGTGTAAAAATAGAGAATTTCTCTCTGCTGACACATCCCTGCACAGCACATGATTTTGGAGCACACAGCTTTGCAACCTGCTTATTTCATAAATAGAAATTCTCACTGCAGATGCAGCACTTAAAATTCATTTGTGCACAGAAAATGCACAAGGAAAAGCTTGATCTTAAGAGTTATTTAGTAAGATACACAGACAACCTCATGTTTTAGGGCAGAAAACATTTGCACGATTGGGGTGCAGGAGGCTGCCAGGCCTTGCCTTGTGCAACAGGTCAGATGGCACATTTTGTTCCCTGTGTCTGAGTCCTGTGCTAAGCTGGGGATGAGAGGAAAGGACTGAACACGTGGGTTTTCAAGGCATATATTTTAATAATAAATTTTTAGTTGGGTTGGTTTTTTTGGAATATCTTCTAGTTTTAGTAATTTTTGCTATTTGACAGTTGGTTCTCCTGGTGGTGTTTTTAAGTATTGCTGCTTGATTGAATCTTGTTCCCTCAGAGTGTTCCAAGATACTAATTTGACAATCTTTATTCAAACCAGAGTTCATTCGGAGAAATGCAAAACCTCATTACTTTTAATCCAAAATTGGGTACTAGAATCGTGTTGTCTATCCTGTATTCCATACTCTGTCATAGATGCACAGGTTCCTGGGGTAGAAATGTTGTCACTCCCATTCCCTGCCCACCTGCAGGATTCTCTCACCCGATTCCTGTGATATTGTCCATTTATAAGAAGAGCTCTCACAAATTCCTGTAGTGAAGGTGCAGCTGTGACCTGTAACTTCACCACAAGAACGTAACAAAAGCAGAAATTCCAGAGGCTGGCAGGTACTGGCTTCCAGACATCTCCTAATGGGGCTTCCAAGAAAAGTCTCCTGAGGACTGGCACAGTCCAGAACTGCTTAGCTCAGGATGGAGGAGGTCATTGAGGGGGTGGATTCCAGAGTTTTACAGAAGAAAATGAAACCAGGTTTTCACAGGCAGCGCTTTCTTTCCCTAGAAATGCATCCTGTACTACATCCACGTGCTGGGAGCCTGCCTGACCTTTGGGGTGGGGTCCCTTTACATGCTGGTTCAGACCATCCTGTCCTACCTGATGCAGCCAGAACTTCACAGCAAAGACATCTTCTGGGCCCGCCTGGCCGTGTTCCTGTGGAGCTGTTGCAGCATCTTGAGCAGTATCCTTTGCCTGGGCAGTGGCACCAAAACCCAGCAGCCTCCACAAGATTTACACCTACTTGAACTGAACCACCACCATGTGCCACAAGAGGCCTGTCATCCTTGATTGTACAGCCTGTAGTGTGCCCTGCTATGTATTCCAACCTGGGAATTTCAGGGAAAATGATTAATCCCTTTAATACTTTTAATATCCCCCCTGGATATTAAAAAAGAAAAAGGTAAGAGGGATGGTTACCACCCTTTCTCCTCCCCTTTTCTACTGCACACCAGAGACTGAAAATAGGAAAAATAAGAGTTTGTCCCCAAGAAGTCTGACTAAATAAGAAAAGATGGAGCCAAAGGGAAGTGTGCTTAAGGGATGGGTGGTTTCAGTGGGGGGAAAAAAACAGGTAAGAAGTAAAAGTGTGTTCCTGAGGACAGGAATGGTGTAGAGTTTTAGAGTTGGATACGACTAAAAAAGAAACCCAGAATGCAGCACAAGAGGAAATACTCTAACAGACCATGTGGAGCAGGGCTGGCTGTGCCAGCTGGCTCAGGGGTGATGTGCTGGCACTTGCCAGAGAGACAATTCTGGAGTACATTTCAGGGGTGTGTCAGGGGGGACTTTGACCTCTGATCTCCTCCCTGCTCATCTTGCAGTTCAAAATACAAGATATTTCTGACTGGCATTCCCTACCACCTTCCCTCGGTGTCAGAATCCATCATCCCCCTTTAGCTCTGAATTCCAAGTGCTGGAAGCAGCTGTGGGGTTAAGAGAAAGAGAAACACAGAATGGTTTGGGTTGGAGGGACCTTCTAGTCCTGCCCTCTCAAAGTGGGAATCCATTCCCCTTTATCTACATATTTACATATCAAATGTGGGCAAACCCACCCCAAAATAGAGGCCTTTTTCCTCTCCAGAATCATTGAAACAGTCAGGAAACTGCACCAGAACAGTTCCCCTGCTCACCACAACGGACCTGAACATCGGATTTAAAAATCAAACTCAGTTTTTGTGTCAAACAGGACAACGCCACCAAAGCTTCTGAATTCCAGAAACACAAGTTGCAAAACCCATTACTTAAACACTGTCCCATCTGCAGCTGTATCCAGGCCACTGATTTAATCCCCACCAATCCCACTTCTTTCCAGGCTGGCAGCCAATACCAACACTAAACCGTATGTCCCATTTCCCAAGGTTGGAGCACCTCGCTGGGCTCCCATCCCTGCTGCTGCGGGATTATAGAATCTGCAGGAGTCAGAGGTGCAGGGACAGTGGGGCACAGCCTTGTTATCCATCATGAAGGACCCTCACCTGCTGAGGGGGCTTGGCAGACAGCAAGGAAATAGTCCGAGAAATTTGAAGAATTGTTGTCCCTAACAGAATTTTTTGGTATTAGCAAACAAGATTTTCAGCTTTGAATAGTGAGGAACCAAACTGGGGGGTAACTAAAGTGGAGCAATATGATCTGCTGCAAGTTAAGCTCCTCTTACAGATGCCAAAAGGCCACAAACCTCAAATCTGTAGAGGTTTTTGTACCGATGTGGTCTAACCAAAATTATAGGGAAGTTGTAGAAATAATGATGTCTACATATATAACAATGAAAGGGGAAGAAAAGGGAAATTATTGTTCTAAATTAACAGCTCATAATGTAATAAGGGAAAGATGTGGACAGGGAGAAGTCGGTGGCCTTGGGTGAAATGGTTGTAGCAGGTACTGGAAGACAGAAGGAAATGTATTTTGTGTCAGCTCTGGGGTCANGTTGGACATTGGGGGAAATTTCTTCCTGGAAAGGTTGGTCAGGCCCTGGCACAGCTGCCCAGGGCAGTGGTGGAGTCACCATCCCTGGAGGGATTTAAAAGCCATGTGGATGTGGTACTTGGGGACATGGGTTAGTGGTGGCCTTGGCCTTGGGGAACAGTTGGACTCAACCTCAGAGGTCTTTTCCAACCTAAACAATTCTCTGAATCTATGAAAATACTCCTGGTCCTGTGCTGGAGTGTAACAGCAGAACTGCCAGCCCAGAGCAAGGCAGTTGATGGCCCACTCTAATGAGGAGGGGATGGGAACCAGTTGTTTTTATATCACTATGATTAAATTCTTCCCATTGCAGCAGGAACTCAGGCAGGTACCCAGCTCCTAGAGCTGTCTAGCTCAATTAGCAGAAAATTGGGTGTCCGTGGTCTGATCAGTAACCAGAGCTTCCAAACCGTTCACATCCATTTTTTAATAAGCTTTGTAAGTCTAGGTTCTCAAGGCCGTGTTTGTGCCAGGAAGTCCAGCCTTGTTCACCACCAAAATTAATCTTTCACATGGGGAGGCTCTTGATGTTTAATCTCATTAAGCAATGAAGAAGTTAACATCTTAATCCTATGAAAATTGGGTTGTCTATAAATTAATGATCTGAGTTTCATTTGTTGTGTTGCAGGAGCACTTTTTTGGGTACCTTCCCTCTCTAAGATGTTGAAAAAGTGACATCAAACACTCCAGAAAGATCCAGGTCTTGGATTAAATGGGGGATCATTGTCAAGTGGGGTGAAATCCAAAGCAGTTCTCAAACCTTGACTAAGAGGGAAACAGAAAAGCCAAAAACCCTCTTTGCTGCAGGTGATACAGAATTCCAACTTGTGGCCCACAGCAAGAATTCAAGGTGGTTGAGACATTGAAAAACCATCAGAGAAAGAGATCTAGACTTCTATTAGGGTGGGAAATGCCAGTAAAATTAAATTAAAATGCTCAGTAAGTGCTCACATCTGATCATAGCTTAAACACTTACATGAGAGCACTGTATTTGATCAGAGGAATAATGAGAGGCAGCACACAGAGAACAGAAATAATGGATTTAGGTTCAAATTAACCTTTTCATGTGACATTAACCAGTGGGTTGGGACAAGCTACAGGTTGAAGGGCACGATGTGAACAGTCCATGGCACCATTACTGCTCCTCAGGCTGAGACCTCACAGCCTCAGCTTGACACAGTCTGCAAGCTCCATGTTCCTCATTCTTGGCCTTGAATCTTCCTTAACCTCTTCCCTCAGTGTTTGTGTCCTCGGTTGTGTTGTACAGTGGCCTGTATGGACAGAACCTGGTGCAGAAGCTGCACTGGGACCCCCAGGAAAGAGTAAGTGATTGGGGGGGAAATGGAGACCAAATCCATCTGGATTTGGAGGGACAGGTGGGAACTTCCTGCAGCTCACCACACGGACTGGGGTGGGAGAGGAGCTGTGCCAGCCAAAGCAGCCGGCAGCTCCTTGGAATCATGAGATCCCAGACTGGGGTGGGTTGGGAGGGACGTTAAAGCCCATCCAGTCCCACCCCCTGCCATGGGCAAGGACACCTCCCACTGTCCCAGGTTGCTCCAAGCCCCCACCAACCTGGCCTTGGACTTCCAGGCATGGGGCAGCCACAGCTTCTCTGGGCAACCTGGACCAGCACTTGCTGAAGTTCCGATCTCACAACACTGTTGGATCTTCAAGTGTAACTCTAAATTAATCCTTCCTGCATCTTGAGGAGGGCCTTGAACCTCCCTGGTCTTTGTTAGTTGAGCTCTGGATTGAGCCTTCAGGCTTTGCAGGTGGGTGTTAAATTCCCAGTGGGCATCATCCCAGCTGGAGCAGATGCTTTCCTGGTCATTCTCATGCTTCAGCACTTCATTCTTGGAGACTCCAGATACAATAAGGGATTTTGGTCTCCAGTGGGAATAGTTGTGGATGCAGGATCTCACATAGCATGTCACAGGTCACAAGCCATCCTTGCACCACTGCAGGTTCCAGAGCAGTTCTCACATGGATTTTTTCCCCTCTGTAACACAGGGCTACACTCCCCACATGATCAGCACCGTCTCTGAGTGGTCGCTGGCGTTCTCCTTCCTCAGCTTCTTCCTTACCTACATCCGTGACTTCCAGGTAAAATGAAGTTAATGTTCTCTGATTCTGAATAGCCCGGTGTGGTGCAGCTGGGCAGCCTTGGATTTTATGGAACCATGGAATCGTTTTGGTTGGAGAAGACCTTTAAGGTGATGGAGTCCAGCTGTTAACCCGGCATGGATCAGTCACCAGGGCTGGAGACCCGTGAGCAGCTCTAAGTGACCCCCAGAGAGTCTGTCCCTGCTGTGTCACCACAGCTCCAGCACCAGGCTGGCCTTAAATGGCCAGAGCTGTCACAGCCACAGGGCCCTTTTCCTCCAGGACAAGGCAAATGATGGAGCCAGTCCAGAGCACAGCTAGGAGCCAGGCACATGGTTCTGAGCTGATCTGTTGGTGGTACCTCTGGCCACTGAACTTCCCAGTGCTGAGGCAGCGAGGAGCAGCTCACGGGGACTCCCTTTGCTTCCCTCCACAGAAAATCTCCCTGCAAGCCGTGGTCAGCCTGCAGGGCCAGACCCTGCACGAGAGCCCACAGAGCTTCAGGGCAGAGGAGCAGGCACTGCTTACAGCAGGGAGCCTCTGATGGATGGAGAGAACTCAGCAGAACTCAGGAATTTATTAGCAATAACAGCTGAAATTTCTAAACATCTATTTTATATTAAAAAAAAGTATGAAGTGATTGTCTTGTACTTGACATCAAGGGCTTTGCTATTAACCCACAGCAATGCAAATGTTACCAGTACTGTGAATGAGTCTGTGACATTTCTACATTTTCCAATGTCATGAAGGATTAAATGAAGGTTATTAATGAGTTGTGTCTCCTCATCTCTTCCTCCACACCCAGTTTGACCTCCCTCACCCTCCTCTCTCCAGTGCTCCTCAGGCCAAATCCTTTTGGATGGCAGAGCCTCCAGCAGAGCCTCCAGCCTCACCTCTGCTCCCCTTGGGCCCAGGGGGCTGATCCATGCCCTGCACTTTGGGCCAGAGGGGATGGACCCCAAAGCCACCCCATCCTTTGAGCAACCCATAGGGAAAAACCTCTTCACACTACAGCCTGCTCTGGAGGTCAAGAGGCAGCTGAGCAGCTCCCTCCTGCTGGCAGGGCAGCCCTGTGCTGGCTCTGGAGAGGAGTGACAGGGAGCAGCAGGAACCACACAGCCATGGAATCCCAGAAGGGTTTGGCTTGGAAGGGCACTTAAAGCCCATCCCATTTCCCCCCCTGCCATGGGCAAGGACACCTTCCACTAGACCAGCTTGTTCCAGGCCCTGTCCAACCTGGCCTTCCCTCCATCCCTCTCGTGGCAGTTGCTGGAGCTGACGGGCAGGTTGACCCAGGAATTCTCATGCCAAGCGTCCCTGTTGCACAGGTGGAAGAGTTGGCCAGGGCAGCCCATGTCCTGTTCCCTCCAGAGCCAGGAGCTGTCCCTTAACACCTCGGAGTGCGACCCTGGTTCTTGTGTGCTCAGCATCCCTGGTGCTCCCTGAGAGCCTCCAACCCAAGCCAGCTGCTCCTTCCTCCAGCTGCTTCCAGCAGCTCCCAGAGTGTTGACAGCCCTTATTCCAGCCCTGTGGAGTGTCTGTCTGCTCCAGGGCCGAGCTCCACGAGCCTCTCTGTGCCAGACACACCAGCTGGTTCCAGGTCAATCCATAGGGACAACCTCCCACACTCTGCAGTCATGCCCAGAGCCAGAAGCCTTAAAAACAAACATCTCGAATTCTACCAAAGTACAGCAGATTAAGGGGATATTTGATTGCACACAGACCTACCAAGTACATCCACAGCTGCCTCAGAGCCCTGCTTGGCAGGAATAGCTCAGCTCCGTTCCCAAGTTATTGCTCTAGGCTTGTATGTGAGCTCCAGCACATTTCCTCCCACACCAGAATCCCTTATGTTGGCATCTTCCCTTCCTGGAGGGGCAGGCAAAGCATCAGGAGACGAATTAATCTAAGCTGGAGGCCTCCTAGAAATCCTAGCAGTTCCCTGGGCAGCTTCTTTCCCCCAGATTTAAATGGGATGTCTCCATCCCTGTTACTGCATTTCCAGCCTGGTTCAGCCAGAGTTCAGACAATCCACAGCGTGAAAACAACCTTTGGGGCCAAAAGCTGCCAAACTACTAAGGGCAGTGGGGTGAGAGGACAGGTGGGTGTGATTAACATGGAGTCACAGAGAACCCTGGGCTCTACAGCCTGGGAAGGTTTCCCAAGTATTGTATTTCAGCTGCTGAAGAATCCTTAGGGATCCCAGCTGCCCTGGTGAGCTGCACACTTGGCCACACACTTCCTAAGCAGGGAATAGGTAAACCCCAGTTCCTGATTAACTGCTCTAATGTAGAAAATGTGATGTTTCAGCTGAGAGAATCCTTTGCCTCCCTCAAGGCTCATTAGACAAATGGTCTCCAAAGCAGGAGATGGTCCCAACAGTGATGGGATCCCTGTGGAGAAGGAGGGAGAGAACTCTTTGCCTGGTACAATAGGAGGAGAAGGAAAAACCCCAGTTGATTCATTCATGTAGCTCTCAAGGAGGCTCTAGAAGGCATCCACCTGCTCACAGGGCTTTTCTCACCTCTCCTTCACTGCTTTCTCCGTGGATCCCTGTGAAACATGGAGAGGTCGTTCCTGTCAACAGACATCCGATGTGCTGCTCCCAGAAGCAATTCCTGCCCCAGGGAGCAGGAATTTCTCTGTAATTTAATGTCACTGTGATGAGCCAGCCAGGGCAGACTGAGGTTTCAGTTGGACATTATGAAAAATTTCTTCCGCAAAAGGGTTGTCCAGCCCTGGCACAGCTGCTCAGGGCAGTGGTGGAGTCACCATTCCTGGAGGGATTTAAAAAAACCATGTGGATGTGGTACTTGGGGGACATGGTTAATGGTGGCCTTGGCAGTGCTGGGGAACAGTTGGACTCCATGACCTCAGAGGGCTTTTCCAACCTCAAAGATTCTGATTTTACTGCCCAAACCAGTACATTCCTGGGTTTAAAGTTAAACCTCCCAAAGCCTCCTCACTGTTTCCCCACCATATGCTGGGATTCCTGCTCATCTGCAGATCCATGGAAGTTCAGCCTCAGAGCATCCAACTCTTCTCTGTTTAACAACTTCCTCAATGCCAGGAAAACCCTTTTCCTGCTCTCTCACCATTTGCCAAGAGACAGGGATGAGCAGCACCAAGGAGCAGCTCCCTGCTCCCAGCTGCTCCAGAGTTACACACCCCAGTGAATCCCTGCCTTTTCCCCCTTCTCTGCAGCCCCACCAACAGAGTAATGATCCAGGGTCTGGGTTGGGTCCCACCTCCCATAGAATCATCGTGGCTGGAAAAGACCTTCAAGATCATCCATCCAAGTCCACCCCACACTGCCACTGTAGCCCCATAACCCCTAAATCACATCACCCAGCAAGATCCAGACACCCTTTGAACAACTCCGGGGATGGTGCCTCCACCAGCTCCCTGGGCAGCCCCTTCCAATGCCTGACCAGCCCTGCACTGAACAGACTTACAGGGTCCATTAACACACCTGAATTGCCCTGACCAGCCCCCCGGGACCTCCTCACACACCCATGGCCCATGAGCTCCCGGTGAGCCCAAGCCTGAGCACCCAGCCCTGGCCTGGGCTGTTGTGGGTGGCCCTGGTTCAGCTCTGCCCCAGGGTTTATTCTGTGGACAGTCCTCAGATCTCGATTCACAGAATCCCAGGATGATTTGGGTGGGAAGGGACATTAAAGATCCTCTCATTCCACCCCCTGCCATGGGCAGGGACACCTTCCACCAGCTTAGGTTGCTCCAAGCCCCATCCAACCGGGCCTTGGACACTTCCAGGGATGGAGCAGCCACAGCTTCTCTGGGCACCCTGTGCCAGGGCCTCACCACCCTCACAGGGAGGAATTTCTTCCCAGTATCCCATCTATCCCTGCCCTCTGGCAGTGGGAAGCCATTCCCCTTGTCCTGTCACTCTGTTCCTTGTCCCAATTCCTCCTCCAGCTCTCCTGGAGCCCCTTTAGGCCCTGGAAAGGGCTCTGAGGTCTCCTCGGAGCCTTTTCTTCTCCAGCTGAACACCCCCAGCTCTCCCAGCCTGGCTCCAGAGCAGAGGGGCTCCAGCCCTTGGAGCATCTCCATGGCCTCCTCTGAACTTGCTCCAGCACCTCAACATCCTTCTGCTGCTGTTGGGCCCCAGGGCTGGAGGCAGCTCTGCAGGTGGGGTCTCACCTGAGTGGGGCAGAGGGGCAGAACCCCCCTTCCCCTGCTGCCCACGCTGGGGGATCAGCCCAGGGCTTGGGGGGGTTCTGGACTGGGGCATGTCCAGATCTCCCCACCAACACCCCCAAGTCATTCTCCCAGGGCTGCTCCATCTGCTCATCCCCAGCCTGGATTCATCCTGGGGTCACCTCGACCCAGGTGCAGCACCCGGAACATGGCCCTGTTAAGCCTCCTGAGATTCCTATGGGCCACTTTTGAGCTTGTCCGAGTCCCTCTGGATGACTCTGTCCCTCAGGGGTGTCCCTGCCCCCTCAGCTCAGTGTCAACTGCTCAGGGTGCCCTCGATTCCTTCATTTGTCATTAATAAAGATATTAAATAATGCTGGTCCCAGTATGGACCCCTGAGGGATACTACTGGTCACTGATATCCATCAGGACTCTGAGCCGTTGACCACGACCACCTGGATGTGATCATCCAACCCATTCTTTATCCACCTGACAGTCCACCCGTTAAATCCATCTCTCCAATGTAGAGAAGGATATTGGGAGGGAACCGTGTCAAATGGTTACAGTCAAGAAAAATGACATCTGTAAGCCTTTCCCCATCACTGATGGAGTCACTCCTGTTTGGCTTCTCATCCACCAACACCCCCTAGGTCCTTCTCTTCAGGGCTGCTCCGTTCATCCCCCAGCCTGGAGCTGTGCTTGGGGTTGCCCCAACCAAGGGGCAGGATCTCATCCTTGGCCTTGTTGAACTTCATGGGGTTCACATGATCCCACCTCTCCAGCCCGTCCAGGTCCCTCTGGATGCCCCATCCCTTCCCTCCGGCATGTGACCCCACCAAACATCTCACTGTCAGCACCATGCTGAGGGTGCCTCAGTCCCACTGTCCATGTCACCAACAGACAGCGCTGGTCCCAACACTGACCCCTGGGGACACCACTGGTCACTGGGCTCCACTTGGACATACTTGTCTACAGCTGCAGACCACAACCCTTTGAGTGCCACCATCCAGCCAATTCCTTATCCACTGAGTGTTCCAGCCATCAGATCCATGTCTCTCCAGTTTTGAGACAAGGCTGTCCTGCAGGACAGTGTCAAATGCTTTGCATAGTCCAGGTAGATGTCGTCAGTCGCTCTGCCCTCACCTACCAGCACTGTCACCTCATCATACCGGGCCACCAAATTTGTCAGGCACGATTTGCCTTCAGAGAAGCCATGTTGGTTGTCACAATCACCTCCTTATTTTCCATGTGCCTCAGCATAGTTTCCAGAAGGATCTGCTCCATGATCTTGCTGGACACCAGTGTGACCGACTGGCCTGTAGTGCACTGCATCTGCCTTATTTCTCTTTCGAAAAACAGGGTCTAACTTCCCATTTTCCAGTCAGTGGGAACCTCACCAAACTGCCACAACTTCTTGAATATGATGGAGAGTGGCTTAGGAACTTCCTCTGCCAGTTCCCCCAGGATCCACGGATGCATCTCATCAAGTTCCATGGACCTGTGCACCTTCATATTTCTCAAATACTCTGAATCTGATCTTCTCAAGTTCCAGAGAAGGGAATGGAGCTGGTGGAGGGTATGGAGCACAAGTCCTATTGGGAATGGATGAGGGAGCTGGGGGGCTCAGCCTGGAGAAAAGGAGGCTCAGGGGGGACCTTCTGGCTCTGCACAACTCCCTGACAGGAGGGGGCAGCCAGAGGGGTTGGGCTCTGCTGCCAGGGAACAGGGACAGGACAAGAGGAAATAGCCTCAAGCTGTGCCAGGGGACGTTCAGGTTGGACATCAGGAGGAATTTCTTCCTAGAAAGGTTAGTCAGGCACTGGAAGGGGTGGCCCAGGAAGGTGATGCAGTCCCCATCCCTGGAGGTGTCCAAGGAGCACCTGGACATGGCACTTGGTGCTCTGGGCTGGGTGACAAGGTGGGGATTGGTCACAGGTTGGACTCGGCACAGGTTTGCCTTGATGACCTTGGAGGACTTCTCCAACCTTAAAGGTTTTGGGATTCTCTGATTCTCCCACTGCGGATGGTTCTTCCTTCTCCCAGTCCCCGCCTTTGCCCCGGCGACTCCGGCAGTATGGCTGGGTTACTTCCCAGTGAAGACTGAGGCACAAACATTGCTGAGAAGCTCAGCCTCCTCCATGTCCCAGCTAAGCATGTGTCCCGTTTCCTTCTGGAGAGGGCTCACCTTTTCCCCAGTCTTCCTTTTATCACCAGTACCTATAGAAGCTTTTCTGTTGCACTTGATGTCCCTGGCCAGATTTAACTCTTATCCGGGCTTCAGATTTCCTAACCTGATCCCTGGCTGCTTGGACAGTCCCTTTGTATTCCTCCCAGGCTGCCTGTCCTTGCTTCCACACTCTGGAGGCTTCCTCTTTGAGTTTGTTCGAGCTCCTTGTTCACCCTCACAGGCCTCCTGGAGTTTTTGTCCAACTTCCTCGTTCTTGGGATGTGTCGCTCCTGAGCTTGGAAGTGATCCTTAAATATCAACGAGCTATCCTGGGCCCCTCTTCCCTCCAGGGCTTTATCCCATGGGACTCAACCAAGCAGATCCCTGAAGAGGCAAACTGCTTTCCTGAATCCCAGGGCTCACTGTGTGCCCTCCTGGCTGCCCTGAGGATCCTGAATCCACCATGCCATGTTCCCTCAGCCCAGGCTGCCCTTGAGCTTCTCATTCCCCACTGGGTCCTCCTTGTTGGTGAGCACAAGGTCCAGCACAGCTCCTCTCCTTGCTGGCTCCTCTCTCACTTGGAGAAGGAGTTTATCCTCAACGCATTCCAGAACCTCCTGGATCAATAATGCTCTGCTGTGTTGTCCCTCCAAGAGATACTGGCGTGGTTGAAGCCCCTCATGAGGAGCAGGGTTGTGAACATGACACCGCTATTGTCTGTCCAGAGCTTCATCTGACGGGTGTTCCTGGTACAGACCCCCTGAAAGCCACCCCCAGGTGGCTTCCCGGGCTGCACCCGGCAATGCCCAGGTCTGGGTCAGCGCTGGGCTCGGCTGCCTCAGGTTTACGGTCAGACTTGATGATCCTGAGGTCTTTTCCAACCTAAATGATCCAATGATTCTACATCTGGGACAGACCTCTGTGAAGGTTTGTGCCTCACATAGAAGTGCTGGGGCTGTGGTGGGTCTCCAGTACAGGAGACAGGCACAGGGACAGTCCTGGCCAGGGACTCCAAGACACCAGGTTTGGCTGATGTTGGCAACTTGCCCAGCACCATCTTTGGTTCCTGATCTGTTCTGTCCAGCACTCATTGCCGCCTCTGCTCTTTGGACTCTGAAATTCCTAAAAGGTCTTCCACTGGTCCTTCCCAGGTATTTGCTTGAAGTAACAGTTTTAATTCATATCCTAAATCCATGGATTTCATATGT
The DNA here is from genome assembly GCA_013397115.1 of Edolisoma coerulescens. Lineage (NCBI taxonomy): Eukaryota > Metazoa > Chordata > Aves > Passeriformes > Campephagidae > Edolisoma > Edolisoma coerulescens. The sequence goes on along the minus strand of VWZW01006980.1, from coordinate 174,488 downwards.
ACTTAGCACAGCAATCCCGGTGTGTGACACCTTCCTGCCACCCAGAGCTGCACTCAGGGGCGGCCACCAGTCACCTTCACTCCTGGGGGGACAGCCAGCATTCCCAGAACTCTAGTTCTTGTCACAGACTCTTCATAGATTGTGGGAGTTCAAGGATGAAAGGGGCACCAAAATCCAACCCGTGCTGCAGATGGTGAGTCTGGACAAGGAGCAGCTCCAACAGCCTCCAGGTCCTTGGCTGTCGGAAACCCCTTTGCTCCTCTTGGCACAACTTTCCCCCATCAGCACATCAAGAGGCTTCTCTTGGCTCTCAAGTGATCCCTCCAACCTTGCACTGATGTTGTTCCAAGGAAGATCTCTCTCTTCCATACTTGGTTTCGCTCTGTTTTTCTGAACTGCACCAGGGTGTTTTCCATCACTACATTGGACACAGCCCATTCACCATCTTCCACCAAATCCTGGTCACATTTCTTCCAAAATTTTGCAGTGAGGATTCTTCTCCCGATTTTGAGTATTTTATCTCTACAAAAAACTCAGGCAACTGGACTACTTTGTTAGGGTAAAAGAGGTTCTGAGAGAAAGAAGATGGTGCACTGTAGAATGTCAGTGCTGGAATCCTCCAGCTTCATTACTTTTTGAACTCGGCTTCATTATTTTTTTGGAGTTCATTGGAAAATAGAGAAAAGACATTTGCTTGAGGACAGTGAGTGAGCAAAGCCTGTTGGAAGAGTATCTACCAGGTGACTGCAGCACCAGAGACAAGACACAAGGTTGCTTCCATCTCCTTCCCGATTCCCACCTCATCCTTTCAGGTGGGATGGAGTCAATGTCCTTCATAGCAGCCCCATGTCATGCTGTGTCTGGGATTTTGAGGAGACGACTGATCACACACCCCTGTTTTGAGGAGTTCCCACAACATCCAGGTTTTCTCCTTCTCTTGCTGTGCACCCCCAGCAGGCTTGGGATGGACAGAAAGTTTGGGATGGACAAGAAGCTGGGAACAGACACAGCCTGGACAGTCTTCCCAGACTGATCAAAGGGATATTCCATGCCACAGGAGGCCCTGCTCAGTAAATAAAAGCTTTATGAAAGCAGGAGGATGGAGGGACATTTCTGGTCACAGTATTTGTCTTCCAAGTGAACACTGCACACAGAGACCCCAGAAATGGCCGATCTTCTGCCTGCTGACAGGATGTGGTGACTGAATTCCTGAATTTGCTTTTTGTGCAAGCAGCTTTTGCTTGACCTGTTAAACTGCCTTTATCTCCATCCACAATTCCATCCTTTTTCCCCCATCCCGCAGGAGGGGCGTGATTGAGCGGGTGTGTGTCTGGGAGTTGGCCAAGGTCAGTTCTGTCCCAAAACACCCATTCCATACACAGTGAGCCCACGGATACCCACAGTACCACCCTGACTTGCTTGTTCCACCATACTTCCCTCCTACCGAGCAATCTCAATCACTACAGAGTTTATTTCCATTATTCACCTTCTCTCCCCACCCACCACTGTGCATCTGGTCCATCACCCTGGTCTAGCCCAAGCTCTCCCCATCCCTGGAAGTGTCCAAGGCCAGGCTGGACAGGGCTTGGAGCAACCTGGGCTAGTGGAAGGTGGCCCTGCCCATGGCAGGGGACTGAATGGGATGAGCTTTAAGGTCCCTTTACACCCCAAACCCTTCTCTGATCCTGTGTATTTTCAGAGCAGGAATTTCCTTTTTCTTCCCTTGTAAAAACCTCTCCTGCCTCTTCAATCCACTGGAATTTTTCACACTGTCAAAACTTATATAAATAAGGAATATGGGACTGAGACAGTCTAAGCTCTCCAAGAAACATCCATCCTCCACCAAAACCCTATAGATAAACTAGGCATCCATGGGATAATAAATGAAAACCCTGCAGATGAAAATTTGATTAAAATAAAACAAAATAAGAATAAAAACAAAAAAAAGGGCAGTAACAAACAGCCTCCCATGAACACAAATCCGCAGTGGAGCTCTGGTGGGATTGGTGATGTTTAACAGAAACATAAATAGAAAAGAACAAAACAATGACAAACTCTGCTGGCAAAAAAAGTTATTAATGGGTGGAAGGGAAACTGAAAAACTGCAGAAGGAACCTGCAAGGATCAGAGATATGGACAACAGAGGACAAGGAAAGGTGTCCCTACACATACAACAGAGCATGGTGGGAAAACACACAAAGTTCTATAAAAATTAGGATGTAAAGACAGTCTGAGGGCACATCCCCTCCTACAAGGCAAACTAAGGTACCATCAACTGAAGGTGGCAAGAGACATGTTCAAATAACAACAAATTAAAAGACACTCATTGAGGATTGTTAAAGATACCACCCAGGGATACAGAAGTCTTTTAGCTTCAAGAAATTATTATTAACAGAATTCTGTTTAAAAAAATACATCCCACCCTTCCAAAACAACACCGCAACCAAAATTTCCACATTGCACAGCTGGCCATGGCCTTATAAAGGCTCACAATAATGACAGGGAGAGCCATGAATCCAAACAACTGTCACAGGGCTCCTCCTGCCTCCGTCTTCACATCTGCAAGAGGTTTTGTATAAATATCTGCATTGTAACTGCCTAAAGTCTAATTCCCAGATCCTTTAAATAGCATTTATTAACCACTGACTGTTGACCTTTTCTGAAAATTGACAGTTCTCAGGAATTCATCAAAGTTCTCATGCACATGAGGAAAACAAACGAAAAAGTATCTACAACTGGGGTTTGCAATTTGCATTTGGGTTCTAAGAGCCAGGCCATGGAATTCGAAAGGGGAAAGTTTATTTGCTAAGACTAATACAGAACCCCCTCTATTCAACATATGGGAAATATACTGGTAAAAATGCCCTTTGTCTGTGCTCTTGGATCATGTCCCAGAAGTAGAATTTGATGGTCCAAGTCTCTTATTTCCGGCATTTAGCAAAAACCTAGAGTTCTCTAAATACACACATACTTAAATTTCATCTAGGTCTTCCATCTACCAGAAATATTCATTGAAACAAGAGATTTCCTCTTGACGTCACTGAAGAGGTGATGCACAGGGTTGGGAACTCCAGGGCGGGAGTTTCAGCTCTGCTGCATTTCCCGGCGCATTTCCTCCAGTGCTGCCTCCCGCTCCCGCAGGAGCTGCTTCAGTCGCTTGATTTTTTCATCCCGTATCGTCTCATCCAGGTCTGGGGGGGCCACAGGGAAAGCATCATCTCGGAAAGAACCTTCCAGAACTGAAGTATCCTCTTCAGAAGTCACTAAAACGGAACTCTCTGGGTGGGTAGCGTCGCTGTACCAGGGGAACGTGTCCTGCTCCGAGTCCCTCCCTTGGGACACTCCGATGGAGCCAGTGGGAACACCTGGCTGTGGTGAGGCTGGTGGAGATGAAACAGTCCTGTTAAGTGCACTGGAACTTGAACTGGTGATTTCTAAACTGGGACTTGTGGCTGATTTGATGGAAGTTCTCCTTCTCTTGCCACTGTCTGACAACGGTGAGGATTTTGTTTTCCTTTTCCTAGTCAAATCTTCTTCCAGAGCCACAATTATCTGCACAGTCAGAAACAGACAAAAGTCACTTCTGTTAAACTGGGCATCAGCTACATTATAACACCAAGTTGTCTAAGCACAAATTACAAGTTATTTGTTGCAAGCTTTTTAGAATTACTGCCCGGAAGAAGTTTCTTTCAGCAAAAGAACAAACATATTTCTGCGTTTGATGTTTTTCTAGCAAAAAATTCCCAGTTAACAATTCCAGAACACTGAATTCCTTCCTTAGTCAACACTGCATGTCTGCCTTTCCTGGGCATGTCCATCATCTCCTGTGGCTGTTTAAGTTAACACTACTGCAAGTCAAAAACTTTCTAATTTGATGGGAAAATTCAGTGCAGAAGAATTCTTCATGTCTACATTTCCAAAACCTCAATCTGAGGAGTAATGTCCATTATCAGATTAAATTCCTCCCAGATGTTTTATTATTTGAATCATGGAATCACACTCTGGTTTGAGTTGGAAGGGACCTTAAATCCCATTCCATTCCACCCCCTGCCATGGGCAAGGACACCTTCCATGAGACCAGGTTGCTCCACGCTCCATCCAACCTGGCCTTGGACACTTCTAACAGATGGGTTAATGTTAATGTTAAGAGCAGCCAGGGATCTGTTCAATTATTAGCACTGAATTAGTAAAACCTGAGAAAGTCTTTGATTGAGCTGAGTAGAATCACACAGAAGAAAATGTGGCTGAACAGAAATACTTGGATGGATAAAATCCTTTCCATGCATTAACATGGAAGTTCTTCCTTCCAGAAGTACCCAACCAATGACAAAGTTTAAACCAATGTTTGTAATTCTAAAGATTGGACAGATCCACTAGTAAATTTAACAAACCCATTCCTCTGCCTGTACCCACTGCACTGCTACACAAACATAATCATCTACAGAAGGTTAAATACAGATCAGGATACCAAGTTCTGGTCCCTGTTCCAACAAGGACCATCACCACTAGCAGGGACAGTGGTGCTTCTCCAAAGCATTTGTTGTTCAAATTTCCTCCAGTAGAACCCAAAAATGAGGATAAAAATTCCTAGATGGTGTTCGGGTCATAAAGAAATCTCAAACAAGTTTTAGGAACAATTCTCACAGAGATCCCAACAACTCCTGACTCTCCTGGTGAACTCCAGAGGTGGGAGGCTCCAAACACCCCCAGCTCTGTACTGACTAAACATACGCTGCTTTCTGAGTGTGCTTAGCACTGAAAAATCCCAGATACCTTTTCCTCTTTAACACATTCCTGATGATGATTCGTTATTTCCACATCCCATGAGGATGAACAGCAAGAATCATTTTTCCTTTCCAAGCTGTCACTGGAACAAACCCTTTCTTCTGGATTCTCACAGAAGGCCCTTAATGGTATTCTCGTAAGGTAAACTCTCTCCTCCTTAAAGAGACCAAATTTTTTCCTTAATTCCAAGTATTGTTTCCAGTGTGGGTGCTCTTGGTGTTTGATTTGAATAACCTTTCCCGGTGAATCCATCTTTTCACATTGGATCTGAAATACAGAAACAGTGAGAGAGCCATCAATCACTCTCTCACTCTCTCTCTCTCTCTACATATAAATAGATAAAATATATTAATATACAAAAAAAATAGGTACTAGAAAGACAGGTGAACATTTATTTTGTCTGCCATTCTCCAAGAGCTGCATTTAACACAGGTAACATTTAACACAGATAAGCCAATTTTGATAAATTATACACAAATTATCATAGGTCTAACACTCGTTATTTAGCACCCCAAGTACATTGTGGGACATCCAGAAAATGTCCAGGCCAACCAGCAACCACAGAAATAAAAGAAGCAACAAGAGAATCACCTGTTCTACCCCTACAAAGTATCAAAGAAAGAGGAGGGAAGAGCAGGCAGTGTCTTTACTCTGCAATCCAGGGGTTTGCAAGTTTAGGGACAAGAGCACCAAATTTGCTGAGCTGTTTCTCACCAAGGTTAAAGCAAATGCAAATGATGACACTCAGCATCACACAGCACTGAAGAAAATAAATGGTATTTCAACCATTTTTCAGGTGAGGAACAATAAAAAATCTAAGCCTTACAGTCTGTTGCAATAATTAAATTCTAAAATTTGCAAAAATACACTTGGCTGACATTTCTGTTCTGCCTGGACAACACAAACGAGTTTCAGAAAGATTTTTTTCTCTGGAGACATATTCATCCTGGCTCTGGAGCTACTAAAAACATGACCCCCAATCCTGCGTGGGGAGTTTGTAGGATTGGAGGCTTACAACTTTTAACATATTTTCAACATTATGATCTTAAAAGAGTATGTCAATGCAGCCATTAAGGCTCTCAAGAGCTCCTTCTGCCTGACGTGGACCCAGGAGTGAAGAAGGTGGATCCCTCCCCACCAGGGCAGGGGAGGAAGGAAACACAGCTCCTGCGCGTGGCTGTGGGAGCGAGCGGAGCCTGGAGCTGACAGTGCCACACCAGAGCTGTCTCTGGAGGACAAACTCTGCTCTTCCAAGTTATTTTCCTCTTGTGAAGATGCAAACTTGACTTTCTCTACCCTACATCACCCCTATGGCCCTAAGGTTGTGCTGTGAGCGTGTGGCATCAACATCCAAGAGCCCAAACCATGAACAGCCTCCCTGGAGTTCAGCTATTGCTGATCATTTATCTCAGGAGGAAATCAAAAGCCACCTTTCCTCTGCCCCTTTCTTTTCTATGCATTTCTCACTTGCACAGTGCAAAATTATTGGGAAAAAGGCCATTTATTGACTAGAACCAACCTTAGAGCAGCATTGCCAGGATACCTGGTTACAAAAATGTGTGAACTCATCAAGAGCCATTTTATCAACCTAAAACCAGGACCACAGAACCACTGACCAGACACTGAGGTGGCATGTTTATGATTTATTACCTTAGGCCAGTCTTCACTGACAGCACATTCCTGCTTAGCCTGAGGTAACACAGCCCCTGCTGCTCTCGGGGAATGACTCATGTCTTTGCCACTTTGCCATGCACTTTCCTGTATCCCTACTGCTGGAACTGGGATCACTTCACTGCAAGAAACGCTCTTGGTGAAGGGCAAACTCTCTCTCTGGATTACCGTGGTATCCTGTTGATTAGCACTTGGTGTCAGCAGAGCTGCAGGTGTGGATTTTAACTCATTTCTTAAGCCAGCTGGTGATGAATTTTTGGAGACTGTACATGATTTTGCGTCTTTCTGAGACAGCACCATTCCTTTGCTTTTTGACAACACCAGATTCACCACTTTACTGGTTATTTTATTGACTTCCGTAGAATCAATTCGCTTGGATGTCTCCTTTTTAAGGGAAGCATCAGAAGAGGAAGATGTTTGTTTGTCAGCCTGGGCTGACAGAACATCAGAGCCTCTTTTGGTCAATAAATAGACTTTCCCATTGTACATGACCAGAGCATTATCTTTCAAAGGCGTGATTTTGGTTTGGCTTCCACCAGGACCGTTAGAACAGAGCGGCAAAATATTTGCAGGATTAACTTCCACATTCTTCGTGTCTGACAAAGTTTTCAGGATCCTGGAAGCCACGTTATTTGAAGACTTTACAGGGATAAGACAAGCTGCTGAGAGCGGGGCAGTTTCTTGCACGATCCATTTCATGGGAGTTTGCTGGCACTGCTGCCCCTCGGATGTGACTGGCTCGGGAGAAGAACCAGATCCCTTTTGGGCAGCTGTCACTATCAGTGTCTTTGAAACTTCCGTGGCAGGTTTGGGGCAAAAGCTCTGCAAGTGCTTGGGCAGGACTTGGGAGGTTTTCACTGTGTTCACGGGTGACACGTAAATCACCGTCGGTGTTTTTGTACTGTCAGCCCCTCCAGACACGTTGGTGGCTGCAGCTTCCAGGATTTTTTGCTGTATTGCAGGCGGCAAAAGAGACGCTGGGACAGATTTCACTTCTGCATCAGCTGGAATCTGGAGGTGGTGTCCAGAGGGCAGCGCTGGAGACTTTACAGTCACTGGGAGGGGTTTGGTGTTCACCACCATGTAGGTTGTGCTGCTCTGTTGAGAGGAGCTCGTGATGGCCACATTCTGCAAGGACGCTCCATCCATGGACACACAGCTGCTCTGGGCGTTGGCAGCAGCACTTGGAATCAAGCTTTCCTTTTCAGAATCTGCCCTAACACTTTCCTGCTTGTCTAATGTCCTCGTAAGAATAATCTTTCCAGGATTAGGAGGCTGGAAAATAGGTATCTTAACAGATGAAGGCGCAGCAGTATTGCCAAGCTGCGTCTTTAAAGTAAGATGGACTGGGCTAGAAACATTTGCATTAGAATTATTTGGCATGGCTGGAGACTGAACTATTGGCACAAAGCTTCCAGAAGTTTTAGAAATGGGAAGCAATTTCAGAAGGTTTTTTCCATCTGGTCCAGTTGTCTGAAGAACTCGGTACACACAGCCTGCAATGCTTAACAAAGAAAAGGGAAAAGAGAGAAAAATGAAAGGCAGTGTAAGTGAACAAGCATAGGTACTTTAATTCACGAGCATCAGTGAACTCTACACCCAGGGCTGAAGCAGATTAATTCCTGGAAAATGCCTGAGCTAATCTTCAGGAGCTTCCTACTGACCTCCCTAGGTTTCCATTTCAGACTATCTCAGACTGTCTGAAAGTAGTGTCCAATTTCTACACCCCTGAGTAGCAAGAAATGGCATCTTTTTCAGATTAAAAATAAGTTAAAAGACCCCAGAAAACACCTCACATTACCTTCCTCTTCCCCTCATGGGGCCTTTCATTCTGAAAATGAAACCACTACCTCCTGATTTCCCAGGGAAGCCTTATTTTTCCCTTTCCCATCTCTCTGTTACTATTTATATCCCTCCTGAGTGCTATGAACTATGAATTTCAGGAACGCTTCAGGAAAACACAGCCAGAGTAGTTGCATGGCAAGATGGAAGCAGAAACTACTTCAGACACAAGAAAAGAATTTGGAAGCAGAATGCGTTTTTTTTGTGGAAAAGGTGGCTCCCGTGCCTCCATCGCACCTGCCCGGCCATTCTTGAGGCAGATGCAGACAACAGAGGTGGTTCATCCTCAAAGAGATGGAAAACCCTCAAATGCTACTGGGTTATAAACATTTTTGAGAACAGAAGTCTAAGTCTAGGAAGGAAAAGGCTTCAAAACCAAGGAGGAACACATGGAAACAGCACCAGGGACATCTGGAGAGAAAACAGATTTCTTGCAGGTGAAGGTAAGAACTCACCAAGAGGCAGACAGATCTTGTCAAAACACAAGTTAGTAGAGACTGCTCCAAATGCCAAGACCTTTTGAGTCCATGGCAGGACAAAGAACCTTTCCCACTCCAGGGGAGTTTGCCCAATGCAGGCTCTTCTGCAAAGAGCTCCTGGACTCTGAGCAGAACAATCTACTGCCCAAAGCACTGCAGAGACGTGTGGGCAAACAGAGCTGCCCTCATTGGGAAAGAAGAGACCAAATCACTGGAAGTTGCGACAGCAGATCCAGAGCGATTAAAAAGCAGAGCTGCCAACTCCACCTGGAGTCACCAAGAGCACCCCATCCATCCCATCGACTTCCTACGTCAATAAACGCCTTGAGAACACGGACATGGGAGTAGTTCCCAGTCCCATCCCGATGACATCAGTGCCATGTTCTGCTTTCTGTCAGGTAGTTTTGAAATGGGCATTTTTTCTGTCTTTTTGGGCTTCTGACTCAGCTTGGAGCAGTGCCTGGGAGAGCTCAGTCCTGCATCCCACCACTGTGTCAGCTCAGGAGTCAGCCAACCTTTGCCTTTTCCCATCATGTGGGAAGTCACAGGAATGCTCTTCACTCCCAAAGCTGGGCAGTTCTTGCTGGGGGTCACATTCCCCTGGGGGCTGACACAAACACCCCACTACTGTCTGCCCAACACACAAAGGCATCAGACACACAGAGCTTTCCTGGCTGTGACCTTGGAATTATCTCCCACACCCAGTATTTTGGTACAATGCCTCATTTCTGGGCACAATGTGTGAAAACGCAGATTTTTACATGAGGTATCGGTGCAGTGGGCAGGAAATTCTGCAGTATTTTTGGTTTTAAGGTACTGAAAATTAAAATATGGGCATTATATCACATGGTTCCTAATGCAAGCTGTCACTGGAGGGCTTATGAGCAAAATGGAGTTGGATGTTTTGGAATCAGAAACAAGAGTTGAGATGGACTATCACTAACAGGCAATAATCTGACAGAAAACAGTTTTGCTTAAATGAAGAGGAAGTAGAAATATTTGTGTGTTTGAACATAATTAAAGCAGAGAAAAAAGACTTTTGGAGCACTTTAAACTTCCCAGCACTACTGACAATGCAAATGAGGAACAGCAGCAGCTCCTGGACAACACTTTGTGTCTGTTCTGTGCTTTGAATCTCTCAACACTTCTTTAATAACTCCATGATCTACAGCTTCAACTTTGCCTCTATATATAAGAAGTAAAGGCAAATTCAGAAGGAATTTTTCAGCAGGTCCCACAAACATGGAACTGCTGAACAGAGAAACAGGCACTTACCTGCACCCCAACTAACTAGGGCTGCAAATTGGCACCAAGGGGCAGAAGAAACCTCTGAAGAGGCTCGTTCCTCCACCTGTCAAAGCAAGGGGACACTTCTAACTTTTGGGCAAGAGGAGGGGGAGCAGATCAGAGGGAGAGGAAGCAAGAAAAACAGGGAGAGATGAGCTGAGGATATATGTGCATCAATATTTTCTTCTGACAGTTTCCAGTGCTCACCTCCTCATTCCCACCTGGAATCACCACTCGCCTCCTGCTCAACGGACTTAAAAACTGGTTTTGACTGTGCTACAAACAGGAACTTTAAAGTAGATTGGGGGGAAAAGCACCAGTAAAAAATCTCATTTGCCTGAACTTCAGATCATTCTGTTTTCCACATTACAGAAGGCAACTGTAGCTTTTTATCTCCATGAAAAAGAGCAAGACGCCCCAAAATCATAATTGTCTGGGAAATAACATTCTTTAACTTGAAACAAATAACAGGTATTTACATGTTTGGAGAATGACAAAAAGCTAAAGGATAGGCAAGAGAGAAGGAAAAGTCCAATGAGATACCGAGAAGTGGAATTCACACAGATTTACTCAAACATCTACGACAGAGGAGAGAAAGGATCACTGCAAACGTTTTCAGCTCTCTAAGTTGAAAATGCTTCATTGTAACAATTTCACATCATAAAGCTTTTCCCAGGTGATACAAAGAATTAACCACGAGGAAGTTTCATGTTACCAGAATAAATAAGGAACGGTCTCCATACATTTTTCAGTGATGAAGAGGAGAGTTAGAAGTTGTTTTACTTCAGTCTTCAGGTCACGGGTCTTTGAATTAATGAATCTTTAAGAATCGCTTAAGTAGAATGAAAAAAATTCCCTCAGTATCCCCTTTTTAGGGTGTCAGATTAATTTGGTTAAAGAACAGGTTAATTTCTTTTCCTAAAAAAAAAATAACAATAAGAAATCAGTATCATGCCAGGTTGTCCTTGGGAATTTCTCCCATAGTTACTGAAGTAGAGTTTTCTTTCTCCTCTTCATCCTCCTTCACTTCCCAACCCCATAAGAATAAACCTCCTCATATCTCATATATGAACACTCAGAAATAATTGTGTTGTTATGATACTTTAGATAGGCCTAAGGCAGATCCATGAACAAAACTTGAGGGAAATAAGTTAATGGAAGACCAAAAAAAAAAGGTGGACTGGTAGAAATCTTATTTAACATCACCAGAGAAATGATCAAATTCAATAAAAACAATCAAATAAAATTCTGTGACATTCACAGAGGGATCTGTCAACCAGATGACTTTTTTTGACCCAAAAACGAGATTTCTTTTGGTGAATAGTCTGTGTGTGGCAACACCTCCCTACAGATGTGGCATTAAGGAAGGCAGGAAAGCAGAGCGAACAGAAAGAAACCGGGAGATTTATTTCTTTACTTACTTATTTCAAGACAGAAAAATAAAAACAATAATCTACATTTCCTTCAGTTCACCAGAATTCCTGTTCTCTTGACCAGACACACCAGTTTTACTGTCTAAACTTCTCTCACTGCTCATTACTCTCAGTAAGCAACACAAAACACAAAATACTGAGTATTTAAACATTCACCTTCTGTCCTTTATGCTTGCATTAACAAAAACACCCTTGGAATATTTTCAGGAAATAGCAATATTTATTTCTGCCAAATAAATTCATTCACCAAATCCAATGCAACCACCAACACACGATTCCCACAGAAAACCTGACTGTGCCGTAAGAAAATGCATCAGTGGAGATCAAAGAAACAGACTGCTCAATTTTCCTGCAAAGTCGTCACAAGGAACAATCCCCCTTGGAAGAAATGAGCTACTTTTCCATCTGCCTTCACTCCCAACTGCTCCTTTAGGCACAACTTTCATCTACAAATGTGAATAAATAACCAGGGACTACAGGCCACTCCAGAGAACCAAGAGAATTTATTTTAATGGGTTCAGCTGGATCCAGGAAGTGGCAAAGTAACAATTTATTGTCAGTTGGAAACATGCACCCAGGGACAAAGTAAAATTAATTAGTAGCAGTTGATATATATTTATTTTATATAGCTGTATTCATTCCATGGATTATCTGAAAACTGTAATAAAATAATAATAGTAATGATAATACTAAATACATAGTAACACATAATCTAGGTAATATACAATGATCACCATTATTAGCATTATCATCATCGAAAGGAAATCAAGAAATTTATGTTGAATTTGGAGGAATCCTGACCAGAATTCCAGTTCAAGCCATCTCTAATGACCTGAGGTTTTATCCTAAACCAGAAGCTTTCAATAATGGCAGAAAAAACACTTTCTGTTTGACAGTAATTGTTTCTAGGAACTCTTTCATCCACTGTGGAATATTCCCAGGAGTACAGGTAATTGTGGATGTACCAGCTGCCAGGAAACACTCCCTGTGCTCTGTTATGAACCACAGCTCTCCCAAACCATGACCGGATCCTCCTTCAGCCACAAAACCTCTGGTAGAATCTGCGACCATCAAAAACACCCAACGTGGATCCCACGGCAGCCCCAGGAATCGAAATCACCCAAAACTCATCCCTGAACACACAAAGCACCCTGAGAACTCCTGAGAGACAACGAAAGGCACCAAGAGCCAAAGCATGGCTCGAGCCGCTGGGCCCGCTGGGCTCCCCAGCGTAAAGCAGGAATGGAACCAGGCTGGGCAGCCTGGAGAATTCCCTCCGAATGATTCCAGTCAGGATAACCCAGCAGGGCCACGGCTGTGTGCTATCACCATAATGAGGGACCTGCTCAGGAAAACTGCACCAGAGAGTCCAGGGATGGGAACAGAGACGGGGAAGGGGCTGCAGGAGGAGCTGAGGGAGCTGGGAAAGGGGCTCAGCCTGGAGAAAAGGGGGCTCGGGGGGACCTTGTGGCTCTGCACAGCTCCCTGACAGGAGGGGGCAGCCGGGGGGGTCAGGCTCTGCTCCCAGGGAACAGGGACAGGAGGAGAGGGAACGGTCTCAGGCTGGGCCAGGGGAGGCTCAGCTTGGGTATGGGGGGAAATTTCTTCATTGAAAGGGTGACCAAGCACTGGCAAAGGCTTCCCAGGGCAGAGGTGGAGTCACCATCCCTGGAAGTGTTCAAAAAACGAGTGAATGTGGCACGGATTAGTGGTGAGCACGGCAGTGCCGGGGGGATGGTTGGACTCTTCGATCTTTAAGGGCTTTTCCAACGGAAATAATTCCATGACTGTGAAAGGTTCAATTCCTCTCATAGCCCCACTCCCCACTTCCCGGCTGCCTCCAGCACACCCCACCCTCACCGCGATGTGGCCGCAGTGACAACAAACACCAAGAGCCCCTGACAGCAAAACACAANCCAGGGGAGGCTCAGCTTGGGTATGGGGGGAAATTTCTTCATTGAAAGGGTGACCAAGCACTGGCAAAGGCTTCCCAGGGCAGAGGTGGAGTCACCATCCCTGGAAGTGTTCAAAAAACGAGTGAATGTGGCACGGATTAGTGGTGAGCACGGCAGTGCCGGGGGGATGGTTGGACTCTTCGATCTTTAA
>VWZW01006980.1:148586-159970 GCA_013397115.1 Edolisoma coerulescens | reverse complement strand
ATAATGTATGCAAGGACAGGTGTCTGTCAGAGAGTGGGGTGAACACACTCTGAGAAGTATTGTATGTTATCAGTGAGCATTATGTATAATATATAATATGTAATACATAAAATAAATTAATCATCTAATATTCTAATTATATAACTGTATAATTATAATTAATTGTGGTAAAATAATAAATTGAAATAAAAGTGATAAATAATGAAATAATTGATAATGAAATTTATAATAAAAACTACTAAGATTTTGTAATTATTATGCTCTTACAAGATATGTTCTATAATTTGTATTATAGATTACATAAAGTATATATATTTTTGTACTATATTATATAGAGGCTATGAAAAGGGGTATCTGAGCCTGCACAGACTACAAATATACATGTGTACATAAAAGGAGAGTGTTTGAGGCGGTGGTTTTTATACATAGATATATATATAAAATTATAGATAATGGTCTAATATAGCAGCATGTATAGTACCCAACAGCAGACAATAACATGACTCTGTGGGATGCAATAGTAAATACAAGTACAAATAATACACTGCATAACATAGAACATGGCAGATATAACCTATCCCGTGCATTCTGTTATATGTTCTCTGTTATTATAGTTACAGAGAGAAATGAAAGAGTGCCTGGGCGTGTGTGCATTTGTAAATGTGTGTGTGTGTATAAAATGGTGAGAGAGTGAAAAGAACACAAATCACATTATATACTGTTAATTATGGTGTGACATTAGAATAAAAGGGTGTCTGTGACTGTATAAACAAATGGACCTATAGACATGAATGTGTGTGTATGCAAGTGTATAAATACATATATAAAAGGTATTTTTATATTATGGAAATATTATATTATATTATATTATATTATATTATATTATATTATATTATATTATATTATATTATATTATATTATATTATATTATATTATGTGTGAAACTTATCAGGTTGACATGACATGGTGGGGATTGGTCACAGGTTGGACTTGATGATCCTGGAGGGCTCTTCCAACCTCAGCAATTCCATGATTTGCAGTGCTGGACTCTCTATTCCATGGAAGGGAAAGAGTCTCAAAGCCATCTGTTACAATTTTGCTTTCACCAACCATAAATTGCCCAGGTTTAATGCCGGGGACACGTTTGGCTGTCCCCACAGGTGGAGGAGCAGCTTCGGGAGCTGTGTCCCTCCATCTGTGCCGCCAGGCTCGTTCTCCCTCCTTGGCAGGGAGGAGCCCGTGTGGCTCAGGTGTTAAACCAGGACCATGTCAGCCCAAATCCCAACTTCCCAGAGCTCCAGCTGCTTCCCCAGCCCAGACCCAGCACAATGACAGTCACCAGTGTGTCCAAACATGGTGCTCAATGTCATGTTATCCATGAAGATAGGCCAGGCTGGATGGGCTTGGAGCAACCTGGGCTAGTGGAAGGTGTCCCTGCCCCTGGCAGGGGGTGGGACAGGATGAGCTTTAAAGTCCCTCCCAACCCAAACCATCCTGGGATTCCGGGACTCTGAGATGTTACAAAACTGCTTGAGAGATTCTTGTCCCTGACTTTCATGTTGTTCCTTGGGAACAGACTCATAGACCCTTTCATATTCTGTCCTCTCTCTCTCTTGCTCCATGACCAGGATCACAGAATCCCAGAATCACTTATGTTGAAAAAGACTTCCAAGACCATCAAGTCCAACCTGTGACTAGTCACTAGCTGGACAAGAGCACGGAGTGCCACACGCAGTCATTCCTTCAACATGTCCAAGGATGGTGACTCCACCGCCAATGGATCCCCCATTACCCTCCTCAGCCCCAAGCAAGAGAATGAGTCAAAACTCTCTGGATTTGTGAATGTCCAGATTGTGGTGACAAAGGGGTGTCAGGGTGATGCAGGAGAAGGTGAGTGGGTGTGTCCTGAAGAAACCACATCCATCCCACAGAGTACCCACACTGGAGCAGGAGAAATGCAAGGAAGAATGGGCAGCAGAGATGAGTTTTTATGGACTGACCACATCCCCCATTCCCTGTCCCCACTGCACTGCCCAGGCTGGAGAGAAAGACAGGAGTTAGGGATGTGAAGCTGAGCCTGGGGAAAAAAGTGGTTTAAATCTTGTCTTTATTTCTCACCATCCAAACATACTTTAATTTGCAATAAACTAAATTAATTTTTCCAACATCAAGTGTTTGCCCATGACAATTATTGGTGTCACGTGGATATTATACGAATTTGGCAGAAAATAATCCCCCTGTGTCCCAGCTGGTCCCCAGAGGGGCTGGGAACAGCCGGGTTGAATTTCCGATCATGACCAATTGGGCGCCACAAGTCTGGTCCTGTTCAGTGAGGATTTTCATAATCCCAAATTCACAAGCAGTAGGAATTTTTGAAACAACAGAAATACAGGTTTGGAATTGCCATTGATAAATGCACCAGCACCAACAGAGTGGTGATGATGATGATAATGATGATGATGATGATGATGAACAACAACAACAACAATCATAATAATAATGATGTGCTAATGGGTAATAATAATTGTATGCAAAATGTTACCAAGAAGGCATTCCCAGCTGGGGGTGGGGGGGGGAGAGCAGAGTCACCCACTGACTCTCTCCAAGGTCTTCCTCCTCACTTGGATAATTTATACCCAAACCAATCCTCCTCCTCTTATTTTATGTACGCCATGATCCAAGCAAAGAGTTGAGTTGTAAAGTCATCCACAGAATCCTGTAATCATTCAGGTTGGAAAAGCCCCCTAAGACCATTGACTCCAACCTGTGAATGCTCTCCACCTTATCAGCCAGGCCAGAGCACTGAGTGCCATGTCCAGGCATTCCTTGGACACCTCCAGGGATGGGGACTCCAAACCTCCTTGGGCAGTCCCTTCTAATGCCTGACCACCCTTTCCATGAAGAAATTCCTCCTGATGTCTAACCTGAACCTCCACTGGCGCAGCTTGAGGCTCAAGACACAGAGGTTTAGACCATCTTCTGATCTTTATGGTTCCTGATACACCTGAAAAATTATCTTCAGAATTACGATTTCTTTATAAACTGAGTTTGGAACCTGCCATGAAACCAGTGGTGGGCTTACACAGAGAGAGGTGTCATGGGGACACTCGAGGACAATGTCTGGCATGTGACACCAGGCAAAGGCACCATGACCGGTCACAGTCTGTCCATGCCACTGCTCTGAGATGCTCCTGCACTGATCCAACCCTTGGGCTGCATCAGGAGGTCATCTGGAGAAACACCCCATCATTTCAGCCCAGGAGGGAGGGGTACTTCTTGGCCAGCAACTCATCAATGGGATTTGCTTATGCCCAAATTCGTGCTTGTGAATCTCTTTCCATTTTTCTACAAGACCTGTAATCGTAGTCACAACCCAGAATCACCGAATCATGGAATCATTTTGGTTGGAGAAGCCTTGTAAGATCATTAAGACCAGTTGTTAACCCAGCAGTGCCAAAGCCTCCACTAAACCATATCCCCTGAACACCTCCAGGGATGGCGACTCCACCTGTGCCCTGGGCAGCTGTGCCAGGGCCTGACCACCCTTTCCAGGATGAAATTTTTTCCCAATATCCAAACTGAACCTCCCCTGGCACAGCTGGAGGCCATTTCCTGTTGTCCTGTCCCTTGTTCCCTGGGAGCAGAACTCATCCCCCACCTGGCTGCACCCTCCTGTCAGGGAGTTGTGGAAAGCCAGAAGGCCCCCCCCGAGCCTCCTTTTTCTCCAGGTCCCCTCCTGTGGAGGATCAGGCACAGGCATGATTTGTCTCAGACATTGTGACTGTCTCAACAGGAAAGGTGTGATCAGAGGAGAAGGTCCCGTGGAGCTGAGCCAACTCCCTGCTGGTGGAGAGCCTCGTGCCCAGTCCCCCCTCTCGAGGAGGACTCAGAGGGTTGGCTGTGCATTCATGAACCAAACAGCACAAAAAATCTAATTAGAGGCTACACCGGGTTAACTATGGAAGGAAGTGGATTGGGGCCCCTGGTTCTCTTTTTCCTCTCTTTCACTTTCACTTTCTTTGGCTTACAAGCCGAGCTCCAGGAACAAGGCGGAATCTAAGGACTAGTGTTCGTCTTTGCTCTTCTTCTCTCCTTCTCCCTTTTCTGTCTTTATTTCACAGAACCACAGAATGTCCTGAGATGGAAGGGACCCACAGGGAGAGTCCAGCTCCTGGCCCTGCACAGACACCCTAACAATCCCACCCTGTGCCTCCCTGAGACTGTTGTCCAAACACTTCTGGAGCTCTGGCGGCTCTGGGGCCGTGACCTCGGGAGCCTGTTCAGTGCCCCAGCACTCTGTGGGGGAAGAACCTTTCCCTGATGTCCAATCTAAGCCTCCCCTGACACAGCTTCAGACCATTCCTTCTGGTCACAGACAAGAGATCAGTGGCTGCCCCTCCTCTTCTCCTCACATGGAAATTTTAACAGCGATGAGTCTCCCCTCAGTCTCCTCCAGCTGAACAGACCAAGTGCCCTCAGCCGCTCCTCACATGGCTTCCCCTCAAGGCTCTTTACCATCTCTGTTGCCCTCCTTTGGATGCTCTCCAATGGCTTAAAGTGTTTTTATCTTGTGGTGCCCATAACTGCCCCCAGCACTTGAGGTCAGGCTGCCCCAGAGCAGAGCGGGACCATCTGCTCCCTTCCCAGCTGTCAGTGCTGGGCCTGGACAGGACAGGGATGTCCCTCCTGGCTGCAAGGGCACTGCTGGCTCATGTCTAACTGGCCATCAACCAGGACCCCTGGGTCCGTTTCCAGGCGCTGCTTTCCAGCCTCTCGTTCCCCAGTCTGTCCATACATCCAGGTTTGCCCCATCCCAGGTGCAGAATCTAGCACCTTCCCTTGTTGAACTTCATAGGTTGGTGATTGCCCTGTCCTCTAATTTGTTGAGGTCTCTCTGAGGGGCCTCCCTGCCTTCGAGGGAGTCAAGAGCTCCTCCCAGATTTGTATCATCTGTGAACTTGCTCAGTATCCCTTCCAGTCCTGCATCCAAGTCACTTATGAAGATGTTGAAGAGCACAGAGCTGAGGATGGAGCCCTGTGGAACCCCACTGGTGACAGTCCCCAGTCTGATGTCACCTCAGTCACTGTCACCCTTTGTGCCTGACCTGTGAGTCAGTTGCTCACCCTCCCATGATGTTTTTATCCAGCTGTGGGCTGGACATTTTGTCCAGAAGGGTCCTGGGGGACACAGTATTGAAAGCTTTACTGAAATCCAAAAAGATTCCATCAGCTGGCTTTCCTGGATCAATCACGTAGGTCACCTTGCCATGACAGGAAATCAGGTTTGATAAGCAGGACCTTCCTGTCATGAAGCCGTTCTGGTTGACCAATGACTGCGTTGTCCTTCAGATGTTTTTCCATACCCCCCACAGTAACCTTCTCCATAACTTTACCAGAGGTGACACTGACAGGTCTGTAGTTTTCAGGGTCCTCTGGAGTTTGAATCTCCCTCAGCTGCTCCCTTGCTTTGCCTGGGCAAAGCATGGTTTTCACATTCCATCCTGTGCTCTGTATGGAGGTTGGCTGTGGGAGTGGGGAGATTGAGTAGTGGCACTGGGGCTTGTGAGCCAGCTCCTCTGAGGAGTTTGTTGTGGGAGTTGAGGACTCATTGAAGGGAACTGCACAAAATTAAGGGCTTGTAGCCACCACTCCTGTGGAAGTGCATTGTTAAAATTCAAGAGCTTGTTGGCCAACACCTTTGAGGTCTGTACTCAACTGGCTGGTTGCTGGAGTTGAGGCAACTGTACAGTAAAAGCACAAGTGCTTCCTGACCCTTGTTCAGCCTGATGAGGATTTACAATGAACCAACCAATGGGTCATGACACCCCCCAGCTCCCTCAGCTGCTCCTGGTGCTCCAGATCCTTCCCCAGCTCCATTCCGTCCCCTGAATATGCTCCAGCCCCTCGATGTTTCTCCTTCCAGGAGGGGCCCAGAACTGGACACAACTCTCCAGGTGCCTCACCAGAGCACTTCATTCTACCCAGTCAAAAGCTTTTTCTCCTATTTCCCTCTTTTCCCACCTGGATCTTAATCCTAAAAAATGAACAAGGTTTGGTGTCTGACTGACCTGGAAATACAGCATCCAGCATGTTCTGGACGTCACCTGTCCAGGACAGACAGGTAAAGGCTTTGGGAATAAGTTTTTGCTAGTTCCCAGGATCACTGTCTGCCAGCAGTATTTACTGGCGGTCCTTTCAGCAAGAGGATGCCAGCTGGCCTCCTGGAAAATTCCAATTCCTTCAGATTTGGGTAATTTTTGCCAAATCTTTCAAGCTCCCTTTGAGTTGGCAAAGTCCTCCCACCTTTGGAGGTCGATCTTTGCCTTCCTCATTTATGAGATGCCAGGTTAACAATTTCTCTCAGGTTTTTTCATGGTCAGAACTTTTTCCTCATGTTGAATCCAAACATGTTGAGCAAGGTCTAACTCAGCTTCCTCTAAATTGCCAACCAGAGCCACAGGTTTCAAACAAACATTTTGGGGAGAAAATATTTCAGCTGTCTTCTCTCCTGCCTGTTCATTTGGCATAATTTGGCTTTGGCTTTGGGGTCTGGTGTCAGCAGAGACTTGGGTGCAGAGCTGATCAGCTATTTACTTGTGGGGTGTTGGTCCAGTCTGCTCTTCAAGAGCATTGTTTGGCTCCTTGGTCTGACACTCCAGTTGGAAAAGCAGCCGGACAAAAGCATCCACTGCCTGTCAATGGGATGTTGTGAACACTTGCTCTTGTCAAACTTGGTGCCACTGAGATGGAAAATTGAGCTGTAACAGAACTGGTGCCAAAATTTATCTGGAGTCTTGAAAGCACCACATGATCTGAGTTAGACTTTACTGTGGGCTCCCTATTCAATCTGTGCTGCATTGATTATAAACCAGTTTACAGTTCTCAGTGCAATATTTAGGATTGAGTCAGCAAAGCCATACCTGTCCTACAAGGGCAGGGCTCCATCTCTTTGGGGACACATCTGAATTTGTATTTTCCACCATGTAAAGCAAATTTGTACGTATAAAGTAGTAAGACTGGCTAAATTCATTGCCAGTTTTGCAGCTTGGAAAGGTAGAATTGGCATTGGACATAGAAAAACGTCATTTAAGGTTTTTAAACCCTAAAAGGTGGCAGAGGGAGGCTTAGATAGGATATTGGGAAGGAATTCCTGGCTCTTAGGGTGGTGAGGCCCTGGCACAGGGTGCCCAGAGAAGCTGTGGCTGCCCCATCCCTGGAAGTGTCCAAGGCCAGGTTGGACAGGGCTTGGAGCACCCTGAGATAGTGGAAGGTGTCCCTGCCCATGGCAGGGGGTGGGACAAGATGGACTTTAAGGTCTCTTCCCACCCAAACCTGGCTGAGATTCCATGATTCCATTATTTTAATTAAAATCGGACTTCATGAGGGTTCACAAGAATTTTACCTTCCACTTCTGATTTCTAGACATTAAGCAAATGAATATTTGAAATTCTATTCAAGGCCCACCAAATCCTGGCTCATAGAACTTATTTTGTTCAAGATATTTCTTTGTCCAATTCCACTCAACCACAAAGAATAAAAATTCAAAACTCACCCCAAGTCTGAAATGCCAATGGGCTGTTTGAGGATCCATCGCCATCGTGCTCAAAGTTCCAGGATTAAGAAAAACCAGTTGAGTAAGAAAGTTGCAATTTTGACAGGACAATTCAGACCATGAAAAAAATAAATCGTGGGCAAAAGTCCCATGCCTCAGCTCCACTGCCTTGGCTCCACTGCCTCCCACCAGTGTTTACTGCACAAGGAAGGTAATTATTGTTCCTGTTAATGAACACAATTAAATAAGGAGTAAATGACTTGGAATTCAAAATCTCATTTTTTAAAGTGATATCTCACTTAACAGTGTAATGTTATGGAAAACATTCGGATACAGATTTCTGTGGTCTTAGAGGCTAGATCTGGGAAAGGATTTAGATTTAGCTCAGAGAGCACATTTTTTAGATATAAAAACTCAGAAGATTTTATTAAAAAACTATATTAAACTTATATCAAAGAGTAATACCCAGAACTTCTCCCATCAGCAGAAGCCTGAGAAAACATAGTTTAGTTATCCAGAAAAACCCAGTCAGTCTAAAACGCAGCTATTTCTCCCATAAACATCCATCCTAAACAAGACAGTGGTGACTGGAGGACAGGCAGGTTGCTCTCCCCTCTCTCCAGCTGGTGACGGTTCAAGGACAGCACCAGAGGCACCAGCCCTGCTCAGCTGGAGCTGAGGCTCAGTGCATTGGGCTCTCAGTGAACAGTTTATTCCCAGAAGTGTCATCCCTCAGAGGCACGGAGAGGTGGTTCCAGTTCGAGGGTCAGCTACAGCCTTGTGTCAAACACCTCCCTGGTGGCGCTTTGCTGCACCACCCCCAGCCAGGGAGGGCTGTTTGACGTCCTGCTCTGCCCAAGGGAAGGTGTTGGGACACAAATGCTCTGGCACTGGGAGTGCAGCACCACCAGGGTCGGCCAGAGCACAGCAGACCCCGTGCCTTGGAGGGACCATATTGAGGTGAGGGGTGGGATTTCCCTCTGCTGTCACTGCTGGCAAAGATCCAGCTGTCGCTATCCAGGAGTGAGCCCTCCAGGAGGGATAAGGTTCCATAGTTGTTCCTATTTTCAGCCTGTGATTTCAGTCCTTCAACACAACCAGTGGAATTGGTTGAACTGGTGAATGTTATTAATCATAGAATCAGAATATTGTAGTTGGAAGGGTCCTGTTGAGTCCAGTTCCTGTGTCTGCACAGGACAACCCTAAGGATCCCACCACGTGCCTGAGAGCAAAGGGACTTCCAGCAAGGGAAGGGCAGCCAGGGGGAGATGCAGCTGGGGCAGAGGGAGCAGGGCCATCATGGCATGTCCTGTCCTCAGGGACACCGAGGTGCTGAGGAGCCAGTGCCACTCCAAAAGCTCTGCTGTCACCATCATGTGTGACATGGCAGGATGCAGGGAGAGCCTGGCTGAGCCTGTCCTGGGAGCAGCTGCTTTGGTCACCTTCCTCTGCCAAAGGAATTGGAGGAATAGAATCACAGAATATTCTGAGCTGGAGGGGACCCACAAGGATCCTCCAGTCCAACCCCTGGCCCCGCACAGACACCCCAACAATCCCACCCTGTGCATCCCAGAGAGCCTTGTCCAAACGCTCCTGGAGCTCTGGCAGCCTCGGGGCTGTGCCCATTCATTCCCTGGGGAGCCTGGGCAGTGCCCCAGCACCCTCTGGGGGAAGAACCTTTCCCTGATCTCCAGCCTGAGCCTGCCCTGACACAGCTCCAGCCCTTCCCTGGCTCCTGTCACTGCTCACAGCGAGCAGAGATCAAAGCTGCCCCTCATGAGGAGCTGCAGCCCCCCAAGAGCTCTGCCCTGTTACAAGCAGTGAAACTTTCCTCAACAGCCAGGAAGGCAGATGGCTCAACTCCACTGTTGCAAAACACTAAAGCAGCTCTGAAAATGCCAAGTTGGATGGGGCTTGGAGCAACCTGGTCTAGCGGGAGGTGTCCCTGCCCATGGCAGGAGGTGGAACAGAGGGAGCTTTAAGGTTCCATCCAACCCAAACCAGTCTGGGATTCCATGAAAGGCTCCCTGGAGCACAAGTGACCCACAACAGGTGACTTAATTTATGACCCATTCTCATTTCTGCCAACAGTGACTCAAACCAACGGAAACAAGATCAGAAAAGACACTTAAAACCCTAATTCACAACCCCCAAATGAAAACTTTACAAGATAAGCCTCATAAAGAAGCAAAAATGAGAAAGAATATCGCCTGGGCATTGAGAGAAGCTTTGGGCATGTTGGAGAGGGGTGAGGAAGCCAAGGGAGGGGCAAGAGTGGTGGAAAAAAAAAAATCAAACAAAACCAGCACCATCAGACACCTTTCCCTCCTTCCTTCCCCACCCCTCACCTAAGGTGACCCAAACCCAGCCAGAGTGGCTTTGGATGATGCCAGGAATGCCCAGCAAAGATGCCATCACTTGTCTCCACATCCCAGAACTCAGAGAGCCGCATCAGGTGCATTTTGATGGGTCAATATCTGAACAACTCCATGTCAAATCCTGCTGCCTCCAAGGTCAGATCCCCTCAGCAGAGAAAAGGATGCAGAGACAGATACACTCTGCCAGTAATTCGTTTTTACAGAGCAAGTGTCTTGGCCATGAGATCACAAATCAGCTCAGTCCTTCCAAGTGGCGGCTGGGGAAAAGGAGCTGGAGGTGTTTGTACTGGCCATGGTGTGTCCAGCAGGAGCATCCAGTGACTGTCCCCCTGCACTGGGCATTGGTGAGGCCCCACCTCCAATCCTGGGGTCAGTTTTGAGCCCCTCACCCCAAGAAAGGCCNGGGGGGCAGGGCGGGGGGGGTCGGGCTCTGCTCCCAGGGAACAGGGACAGGAGGGGAGGGTTCAGCACTGAAAATACAAGACTTTACAAGTTGCACCAGGGGAGGTTTAGGTTGGATATTATGAAAAATTTCTTCCTGGAAAGGGTGATCAGGCCATGGCAAGGGCTGCCCAGGGCAGTGGTGGACATTAAAGTGTTCAAAAATTGTGTGGATATGGCATCTGGGAACATGGGGTATTGGTGTAGATGGCAGTGCCGGGAGAACATTTGGACTTGGTGATCTTAGAGGGCTTTTCCAACCTCAAGGATTCTGTGATTCCACGATTTTGCTTCTTTCAGAAATTTCTCCAATGCTACTTTGTCAGCCAGAAGCAGAGGTCAGACTCCAACCACACTTGCTGTTTCTTGCTCAAACACAGCTCCTATTCTCACAGCAGTTCCTCTGCAAGCCAAGCCCTGCTCCTTCCAGACACAGATTAGACCATGAAATTGCTTTGCAAGGACAGGAGTCCCAAAGAGACCTTGAAAGGGCGGTGACACCCTGACATGGGTTTTCCAAAGAACCTGTGGCTGCCCCATCCCTGGAAGTGTCCAAGGCCAGGTTGGACAGGGCTTAGAGCAACCTGGGATAGTGGAAGGAGTCCCTGTCATGGCAGGGGGTGGGACTGGGTGATCTTTGAGGTCCCTTCCCACCCAAACCAGTCTGGGATTCCACAATTTTGCTGTACTACACAGGCCCAGGACTCAATCAAGCTCAGGGAACACAAAACACTTCAAGGTAGAGACATTCCAGGAAACAAGACCAGCCCCTTTAGGGTTTGAAGGCAGACTGTGCCTTGAAACGCGAGGCAGGAGCCACCTCTGCATTCCTGGAGCCCCTGCACTGGGGCCAGGTCACAGACACAGAATCACAGAATAAAGTAGGTTGGAAAAAACCTTTGAGATCATTGAGTCGAACCTGTGACCTAACATTATCAACTAAACCATGGCACTGAGGGCCTCATCCAATCTTTTTTTAAACACATCCAGGGATGGTGACTCCACCACCTCCC
>VWZW01006980.1:103060-148109 GCA_013397115.1 Edolisoma coerulescens | reverse complement strand
TTGGCCTTCTTGGCCACCAGGGCACACTGCTGGCTCATGTTCAGTCGGCTGTTGACCAGTACCCCCAGGTCCCTTTCTGCCTGGGCACTGTCCAGCCACTCTGTCCCCAGCCTGTAGCTCTGTAGGGGGTTTTATGGCCAAAGTTCAGGACCTGGCACTTGGTCTTGTTAAACCTCACATTGTTGGACTCGGCCCCTGGGTCCAGCCTGTCCAGCTCCCTCTGCAGAGCCCTCCTACCCTCCAGCACATCCACGCTCACTCCCAGCTCGGTGTCATCTGCAAATTTGCTCATGGTGGACTCAATCCCCTCATCCAGGTCATCAGTGAAGAGATTAAACGGGACTGGGCCCACACTGATCCCTGGGGGACCCCACCAGTGACTGGCCCCCAACTGGATGCAGCACCATCGCCACACCTCTCCAGGCCCGGCCTCCAGCCAGTTCCTAACCCTGCAAAGAGTGCTCCTGTCCAAGCTGTGGGCTGCAGCTTTTCCAGGAGGATGCTGTAGGAGACAGTGTCAAAGGCTTTGCCAAAGTCCAGGTAGACATCCACAGCTTTCCCTCATCCACCAGGCAGGTCACCTGGTCATGAAAGGAGATCAGGTTGGTTAGGCACGAGCTGCCCCTCCTAAACCCACGCTGGCTGGGTCTGATCCCCCGGCCATCCTGTAGGGGCCGTGTGATGGCACTCAGGGTGATCTGCTCCATGATCTTACCAGGCACTGATGTCAGGCTGAAGGCCTGGAGTTTCCCACATCCTCCTTCCAGCCCTTCTTGTGGATGGATGTAACCCCTTCAGGGATGCCATAAATCCCTTCAGGCCCAGCAAGGAGCCCAGTGACAGAGGGGAGGGATGCCAAGAGGCTGCGGGGCAGCAGATCTCTCCAAAGAAACAAGCACCACCTTGGAATTCTACTTTCCATAAAGGGAGAGACAAGGCAGCCTTTCATTCTGGCCACCCCTGCAAGTCATTAGGTTTGCTGGAGGGCTGAAGTGTCAGGGAACATGGGCATCTCCAGGAGCAGCAGGAGGGTCCTTGCAGCTTTGTATTTACACCTTACTGCCCTGCTGCCAGCATGCTCTGCCCTGACAGGTCCTGCAGGCCTCCAGCAGCATTGAAAGATCCTGCAGTTTACAGCCTCCTCCTGGTGCTCGTGGTTCCCGTGCTGCTCCTGCACTAGGATCCCGGGATGCTTCCAAGGAGTTTGGATTGCTGCTGGAGCTGTTGTGCTGCCAGGTTTCCCGAGAGGACCAATGGATATCAATAGTGATAACAGATTGCTCCAGAGCCCTTGCATTGTTCATGTCAGAAATAAGGTTTATGTCTTTCCAAAGCCAAAATGCTACCTGCAGCCATGAAAACCCCACTGTGCTCCCCCAACCCCCAACCATAATTGACTGATCCAGCCTTGTCAAACTTCACAACAACACATTTCAGTGGGAGGGGAAATTTTTCCATGTGGTACATGACAGAATTAATCTCTGCCCTGCAGTTCTAGAGGAGAATTATGGTGATAAAGCTGTATATTAGTGTCGCTGTGGAGCCGCTAGCCGCGTGCAAGAACCAGGCTGAACTGGGTGAGGCGAAATTCTGATTTTATTATTTAATTCTAAAACTTATATAGACTTTTGAAAATTCCTTTGGATTGGGTCAATTCAAAACCTCCCCCTAGGCCGATAGGCCAGGTTGAACTGTCCATCATTCCAGAGACAGTTTCAATAACATCCAAACCTTATCTTTGTTTATAGAACACAGGGAGAAGAAGAGAAAAATTCCCATGGGAAAGAGTCTGTGCTGTCATGTATTAGCCCTAATTTAGTGAGATATTTTCAACGTTGTCCTTAAAATGCATAATAATTCCTACTTATGACTTAAAAACTACAGACAAGGTACAAGGGGCTGCACTCTGCTCTGTCTCCCCAAAATTGGGGACTACAATCACAAACTGGGAACTTAAAATAAATAATCTGAACATCCCTAAGTCTCTGTCTCTACAAGGCAAGCAAATCAAGGTCCTAATACTAATGTGCAACCACAATAATAATGTGCACATGCTCTGACATTGAGATGAGTATTTATCACAAAATCTATTCATACAGGTGCATGAAACGCATGGATTTGAAGGATGCTGCAGCAGCAGGACCTGCCACAACCAGGCACCTCTTGCATTCACCCACAGCTTCAACCAATGGTCCAGAAGCCACTCACAGATAAACAATTCCATCCACAATAACTGCACTAACACTGCTCAAGATCCAACACTTCTCCTGAGGTCAGGTCACAAGCAAGAAGAACCATTAGCAGGGCAAA
Source organism: Edolisoma coerulescens (assembly GCA_013397115.1). Lineage (NCBI taxonomy): Eukaryota > Metazoa > Chordata > Aves > Passeriformes > Campephagidae > Edolisoma > Edolisoma coerulescens. Next base: position 145,799 of record VWZW01006980.1, on the reverse strand, counting down.
GTACGGAGGGCAGCGCTTTGGCCAGCTCAGCTGGCCCCTGGCTCTCCCCTCTTGCCTTTTTCTGGTTCCCAGCAGATGACCCCTGAGGGAATTTCAGTTTATTCTGTCGTTCTCGCCACTTTTCCTCTTGAAATGTTTTCTTCAGAGTAGTCACATTTTGCCTTTATTTCCATGGGGTCATCTGCATCATCTACGGCGAGAAGGGAAGAAGGATTAAAGTTCGCAAATTCTTCTCTGACTTCGGTCAGGTGAAGATACAAAGTATCAGAAAACGCTTCTCTTCCTAGGCAACAAGAATCGTGGAATCCCAGGGTGGATTGGGCTGGAAGGGGCCCTAAAGCTGGTTTCGCTCCATCCCGTGCTGTGGGCAGGGACACCTCCCAGATTGCTCCAAGCCCAATCCAGTTCCTTAGCCCTTCCTCTATTCCAGCATCTGCTCACCTGTATGAGCTGGTTTTCATACTGAGTTGGGTGTTGGGATAACGATCAGAGCCAGGGACTCTCAAGAGTTTGGCTCTACCTATCTCCAGCAGCATGTTGGCAGCAACACAGTCCCCAGTACCACAGGGCTGCTGGAAGAGCTGCCAGCATACAGAGGTTATATCTGTACTATTCCAGTGTGCGACCTCCTGGACACATTCACAGGTTCCAGGGTTTGGAACAATTAATTCCATCAGACCAGAGCAGTGAAGGAAGGAATAGTTAAGGTTCCCCTCAGATGCTGCATGTTGGGCTTCTATAAAATAGAGAGAGGCTGCTGTGGCCCACTGGTAAATAAAAAGGTATTTTGCCACTTAAATTCCATTATGGAGCCAGGCTGGGAGAGCTGAGGAAGTTCAGCCTGGAGAAGGCTCCAGGGAGACCTTAGAGACCCTTCATAAAGGGGTTCCAAGAGACTTGGAGAGGGACTTGGGACAAGGGATGGAATCACGGGACAAGGTGGAATGGCTTCCTGCTGGCAGAGGGCAGGGTTAGATGGGATATCGGGACAGAATTGTTCCCTGTGAGGGTGGAAAGGCCCTGGCACAGGGTGCCCAGAGGAGCTGTGGCTGCCCCTGGATCCCTGGGAGTGTCCAAGGCCAGGTTGGATGGGGCTTAGAGCACCCTGGGATAGTGGAAGGTGTCCCTGTCCATGGCAGGAGGTGGAAACTGGATGAGCTTTAATGTCCCTGCACACCCAAACCAGGCTGAGATTCCATGTTTTACTGGGAAGGATTCCTCTGAGCTCAGCACAGGCCCTGGGATTTCAATTTTAAGAGCATGGGTGCCAAAAATGGCACATCTGTGTGACTGGAAATACCTAATTAATTAATTACTTCAGGCTCAGCACAGTTTGAGTGTTCTAGCCTTGCCTGATAACTACCTGTTTGTTATCCATAGGGTTGAGCAATACAGAAAATCAGGCCAAAAGGTAAATTTCTTGGAACAACTCACCTCTCCACAGCTTTGTGCTCAGTGGGAATCTCAATCTCTGCTATGGCTCAGGGCAGATCATGGTACCAAGGACAAACAAGGATGTTCTGGTTCACAAGAGGCATGGGCAGAGCTGCAGAGTTTTCTGCACCTTGGAGACACACCCAGCCAGCCTGGGGCTGGGGAGTCTGGGCAGGTGGAGAAGATCTGGTTTTGGGAAGGCATTTCTGCAGCAGGCAGGATGCTCCAAGGGGAGAGGGAAGGAAGAAGAGGCTCAAACTCTGTTCTCCCACTTGGGACAGTGTTTTAACAGTAACCAGAAGAGCTGTGCATGAAGTTGGTATCCAAAGAGGAAAAACATCCTGGAAAAGCACCCAAAGCCAAGCCCCAGAGCCCTGGGTTCCTGGGGACAGCCTGTGTGTCACAGCCCAGGGAACGTGGGTGCTGCAGCACCTCTTACCTCTCGTGAGCTGGGCTGTTCTGTGCTGCTCCTCTCTGACCTGTTTCATCAGCTGCAGGTTGTGGTCACTGGCTTCCTTGTGGTTCACCATGGGGAAGGGGTAATCCTGACCTGGGCAACGTGGAGACAGAGCCTTTACTGGACTCAGCAAGGACATTTCCCTGGATTTGAAATACTTCCAGCTTTTCTTAAATGGAAGTGCCTAATCCTCTCCCTCAAAGAGAACAGCTCCCACTTTGACATAAGAGCTTTCAAAGATGTGTTAGAGCAGGAGCAAAAGCACAAGATGTTCTGATACTATTTAAAGCAGCCAAGCATCCAAGATTGATAAATTCAAAGGCAAAAGCCTGGAGTGATCCAAGAGTTTTAGGACATAAAGTTGAGGCAAAAATATGTACTCTGAAATGAGACTCCAATAAAAAAATGTTAATGGAGAATGAACAGAAGGGAGGCTGTTGGATTCATCCATTTTCAGAAGATAAATGGCTTATGTCGGAAGTGTGATGCTGCCATCTCACACACATTTATTTTGGATAGTTAGCAGCAGGAAAATCCTTAGCAAGGAATGTGAATGAATTACCTATGATACACCCTGCTTTCTTCTGCTCTTCTTTAGATGCTGTCCAGGGCTCATAGATGTACTTGGAGGGAAAGTTCTTTAGTATAGGCAAGTATTTCCTACAAAACAGGGATAATAGGGGGGTTTATAATCCCACAGGCAAATATTCATGCATTCAGAGAAGTGTAAACCAACCTGTGCCATGTTAATATTGATACTACAATCCATGGGAAAGTTCTGATTCATTCTCCACAAAAGAATTGGGTTTATGTTCTCCATAGGTGATATCTTCCAAAAGTTAATTTTACAGCATAGAATAAATGGGGCAATTTAAACAGTACTTCAGTTTTGATTTCACACAAAATATGTTTTTATCCAAAATTATTTCACTGACATTTGATCCTAAACATTAATAAATTTAAAAAACAAACTAATTGTAAAAACTTGTTGCAGAATGGCAAGATCATTTTCTGTCCTACTCTGTGAGGTACCTCAGCACAGGCTTCTCCTTGGCAATACCCAAATCTAGACAGGATGGGAGGAGGAGGTGGGGGGAAATGGAGCTGTTTGCTCAACATTCCCGCAGTGAGCTCAGGAAACCCCCCCTGCTTTGAGAGAGCCCATCAGCACCTTATGGAGAGACAAGGAAATGAATCTCTGAAAGACAGAGGACTCAGAGTGCAAAATAAAACCTATGTGTGTGCAACTAAGGGCTGGCAGAGTTAGATGGGATATTGGGATATTCCTCCCTGTGAGGGTGGGGAGGCTCTGGCACAGGGTGCCCAGAGCAGCTGTGGCTGCCCCATGCCTGGAAGTGTCCAAGGCCAGGTTGGACAGGGCTTGGAGCAGCCTGGGATAGTGAAAGGTGTCCCTGCCCATGGCAGGGGGTGGGACTGGATGAAGTTTAAGGTCCCTTCCCACCCAAACCATCCCAGAATTCTATGAAAAGCAAGAAACAAAGTGCAGACTGGAACCAGGGAAGCTGTGGGAAGTTCTACTCAAATCCTTTAGAAAGAGGAGCCAGCCTGGTGATCAAACACAGTGCTGGAGGCAACAAGTGCTCAGAAATGAACACAAGCCCTGCTAAGCCATCCCTTGGAACCACAGGTACCTCTGCTTCTCCGTGCTTCAGTTTCCTCATGTGTTCAACAAAACCATTGCTATGAGCCCTGTTTAACAGGGGTGTGTGTTTCCAACTGATCCAGTCCATCAGCTCCTGGCATCACAGGAGCTTGGGAAGCTCTCAGGGAGCTGGTGGGGTGGAGTGTCCCCTGACCTGATGTAGTCGCCCTGGGGGTCCGTGCGCTTCCCAAAGCGGACAGGGCAGAAGATCCGCGTGTACTGGTGGAAGAAGGCGCTGGCTGACAGCCACATCCAGTTCCCAGCATTGATGCTGTAGTCAGCATCTAAAAGCAGCTCCTCAAACACCTGCATGTCAGGGATGGGAAGAGAGAGAGAGAAACACCCCTGAAATGGCTACATTGCAAAATCTAGACAAAACCAGGCTGGGAGGTGAAGGGTGAGGGTCGCTGCTGGAAGCACAGCACTGTAGGGCCTGGGCTGCCTCCTCACAGGCACACTGGGAATGCTCTCCACGGAGACAGAGCAACCCAAAAACTCTGGGTTTGGGACCTGCTACAGACTGAGCATGTCTCCACCAGTATCCTCATTATCTGAAAATCATGAGGGAAGGGAATGACCTCTCACCACTGCACTGAGTGACCAAGAGATTCCATAAACCCTGAGATCCCCAGGAAGGCTCAGAATGAAACCCTGCTCTGCAGAACCCTCCCACTGCTAGACTCAGGCTGTGCAGGGTTTCTCAGGGCCAGGCAGAACAGAGGGAAATAAAGCCAGCAGTGAACCTTCATTCCCTCTTCCCAGCTGATCCAAAGGTCCCCCCGTGTCAGGAAGCAGGCGACAGCATGCCGAGCCAGGTGATGGATCCAGCCTTCCTGACGCAGCTGGGTCATAATGGCATCGATCCATGGGAACCCTGTCTGTGCCTGCAGCAGAACAGAACATCAGCCCTCCCCTCATACACAGCTTTCACAGAATCACAGAGGGGTTTGGGTGGGAAGGGACATTAAAGCTCATTCCACCCCCTGCCATGGGCAGGGACACCTTCCACTCGCCCAGGCTGCTCCAAGCCCCGTCCAACCTGGCCTTGGACACTTCCAGGCATGGGGCAGCCACAGTTTCTCTGGGCACCCTGTGCCAGGGCCTCCCCACCCTCACAGAGAAGGATTTCTTCCCAATATCCCATCTATCCCTGCCCTCTGGCAGTGGGAAGCCATTCCCCCTTGTCCTGTGATTCCATCCCTTGTCCCAAGTCCCTCTCCAGCTCTCCTGGAGCCTCTTTAGGCACTGGAAGGGTCTCTAAGGTCTCCGTGGAGCGTTCTCTTCTCCAGGCTGAACATTCCCAGCTCTCACAGCCTGTCACACCACTGCAAGACCCCCTCAAACTGCCAACAGGGACTGATCAAGGGAAGAGGAAAGCTCCCAGCTCCAATGCAGGTGCCGTGGCCATGCACCTCATTACCGTTTTCCATTTGTGGAGCCTCTCTGCATCCTTGTACCAGCAGATCTGGAGGCAGATGGGGTTCCCAGCCATTTGGGTGAAGTTGGGGGTTGCTGATGCTACTGTATAGAAGAATTCCCTCCACAACAGCTGCCCTTGGAGTGACACTGGGGGCAGAGAGTGGTGCTTTGCCTGCGAAAGACACAAGGTGACAGCTTCAGTTCATACATATCATTGCAGCCTCACTCATTTTGTGACTGTCAGGCCCATAAAATAAAGATTAATCTGACTACAATACTGGTTTCAAGGCACTTTAACGTTCAAGTCAAGGAAATCAAAGATCTGAGGCAACGCTGTCTGGCCCAAAGCAAAGCCAAACTGCCAGACCTCAGTGTTACCTCATCCTCCATCTACCTTCCAAAACAGTGTCACACTGGGATTTCTTACACCAAACATGTGTTTATTAACATGTTAACCAAATTCAGGTGGCTCAGCCATGTCTTAAGAGATAATCTTAAAATGGAGGTTCAGGAGGACCTTGGTTTTCTTGGGTTGGTTTCAAGCTCACTTTTTCTTAAGAATCAAACAGGATTTTAGAAATTGGCTTTGATTTATGCTACAATTTAAACTTGCCTAAGACAAAACGAGTTGATTTCCAGAAACAAAACTGCATAAATTGATCAAAAACTTCCCTTAACCACAGAATCACCAGTTGGAAGAGACCTTCAAGATCACCGAGTCCAACCCATGCCCTAACACCACCTCAACTAAACCATGGCACTGAGTGCCTCATCCAATCTTTTTTTAAACACATCCAGGGATGGTGACTCCACCACCTCCCCCGGCACACAGTTCCAGAACTTTATCACTCTTTCAGTAAAATCTTTTTCCTCACATCCAACCTAAATTTCCCTTGGCGCAGCTTGAGACTGTGTGCTCTCATTCTGTCAGTTGCTGCCTAGAGAAAGAGACCAACCCCACCTGACTACAACCACCTTTCAGGGAGTTGTAGAGAGAGAGATGAGGTCACCTCTGAGTCTTCTTTTCTNCCAGCCACTCTGTCCCCAGCCTGTAGCTCTGTAGGGGATTATTGTGGCCAAAATGCAGGACTCAGCACTTGGACTTGTACCACCAGACAGACAAACTAAAATCCTTGAATTTTAGGAAGGTTTTCCTGGGCTTCCCTGCTGATCCCAGGTCTGCTTGCTCCCTATTCATAGAACCATGGAATGATTTGGGTTGGAAGGGACCTTAAAGCCCATTTTGCTCCACCCCCTGTCATGGGCAGGGACATCTTTCACCAGCCCAGGCTGCTCCAAGCCCCATCCAATCTGGCCTTGAACACTTCCAGGCATGGGGCAGCCACAGCTTCTCTGGACAACCTGGGCCAGGGCCTCCCCACCCTCACAGGGAAGAATTTCTCCCCAACATCCCATCTAACCCTACTCTTTCAGTTTGAAGCCATTTCCCCTTGTCCTGTCACTACAGTTCCTGATGAAAATATGAATTTAGAATATGAATATCCTGTTTCTAAAACTTAATTGGGAAGAGCTTCAGAAATTCACACAACATGAAGCCACTCCCCAGATTTCATGGGACACTGTGAGAAGACATTAACAAAGCAGCATTTTTTGATACACCAAGTCTCTACCAAGATGATCCGAGTGTTAAATCCTGCCTCCCATGCCAGACACGTCACAGTTTTGGATTTGCTTACTTAGGACCAATTATTTGCTTACCTGAGCATAAATGTTTGACAACCTATAAAAAAAGGTCCGAACTGACAGACAGCCCATACTGAAATATGGGCTCAGGCCTGTGGTGCTTGGAAGAAGCGAGTTTGGGATTGTTCTTGGTTTAGTAAAACTTGTCACCCAGCCCTGAAATGAAAACAGAAATCTGGGTTCAGGCAGCACAAGATTACAGATGTCCAGTAATAAACAGAGAAAAGCTCTTGGGACTGGCTTCACTATCACAGGGGCTTGTTTGATGTCATGCCTGGAAAACACTCCCTCTTCCCAGAAATCAAGGAGAACAAAACCCAAGCCCAAGCTGCCACCCTCCTCCAAGCCAAGCTGGGCACTGACCTCAGCCCACCTGGAGCCACCACCATCCCCTGTGTTCCATCAGGGCTGACCTGGTCAGTCAAGTGTTGCTCCAGGCGCTGCAGCCCTTCGGTCTCCCCTCCTCTCCAAGGGGAAAGGCTCTCTGTGGAAATGTTCAAATCCACAGGGAGAGGCACCCTGTAGCACTCCGCCAGGCCCGGGTCAGGGGCCCTACATCTCCTGAGGTGAGAGAGAAAACTTTGAAAGGGGCAACAGGAGCCAGCAGAAGGAGGCAACCCCTGTCCACAGCACACGCCAAGTCTCCTCTGTCATGGTCCAACCAGAGCACAGGGAATGAAAGCACAGCCAAAAATCCCAGGCTGTACTCTCCTGGGGGAGAAGAGCTCATCCTGCAATTGCTCCAGGGAATTCTAGCCTGAACTGAGGAAAGAGGAACAGCCCCACCAAGTTACAGTGCTCAGAGCAGCTGGCTGCAGACCCACAGCTCAGACCCCTTTTAGTTCCCATCCCCTACATAAGGCTCCTCTTCAGTTGCTCCCAGCTGTCACATCCATCCCTAGGAGGGAACAAAGAGCCTCCTCAGACCCTAAACACAATTATGGTGCTGCCTCCAAAAGCCACTCCAGCTCCTGTGTCTCTGAGGAGAGGTCGCTCTGGAGAGGTTTCACAGAATCCCAGCCTGGTTTGGGTTGGAAAGGACCTTAAACCCCATCCAGTCCCACCCCCTGCCACGGGCAGAGACGCCTTCCACCAGCCCAGGCTGCTCCAAGCCCTGTCCAACCTGGCCTTGGACACTTCCAGGCATGGGGCAGCCACAGCTGCTCTGGGCACCCTGTGCCAGGGCCTCAGCACCCTCACAGGGAGAATTCTTCCCAATATCTAATCCAAACCTGCTCTGTATCAGTTTCATAGGGAAGGAGGCAGATCAGCTCCCTGGGCCATCCTGGCTGCTCTTTCCTAACAAAGGTGGGCGCTCCCCAAGCCCACACCCCTGAGCAGCCCCCCCCACATCTCCTCAGCCTCAGTTGCTGAGGCTTCCCAAGGCCTCTGCCTCCTGGAAGGCTGGAAGAGCATCAGTTTGGTTTTTCTTCCCCACCCTGTAAAACACAGATGAAGAGGCCCAAGGAAGTGTTGGTGGTACAGAGATTTCTCACAACACATGAATGAACTCAGATATCAACAGATCTTTGTACTTACCTGGACAAACCTGAGCTCAGCCCTGCTGCAGACACCTATAGAGGTGGGGCCAGTGCAGCTCACAGAGCACTGACATAGCTTAGGCCTGCTGAGAAGCATGTGAACCACTTATCTCTCATCAGCATTAATTTTAAAAGTCCAAACAAACAAATTAGGCAAGAAAGGGAAAAAAACAGTGCTAGAAAAAAATACAGGAACTTATATATCCCAGTACTCACATGAATCTTGTCATCAGACTGTCTGAGGACAACATTCAGGAGTTAACAGGACTCCCCCGAGATGGGAAGACCCAAGCCTGGGTTGGTGGCACTGAGCTGAGGCCATGCAGGAGGAACCTGACACTGAATCCCAAGTACCTGCAGTCCCATCCCAGCTCTCTCCTGCCCCAGTCTTACCTCCCTTTGGATCACTGACCTCTCCTCATGCAGAGCTAAACACAAGACATCCTTGACTCTGAGCTTCTTCTCAAGTCCTGGGAGACACGAGCTCAGTCCCTCTTTCCCATACAGCAGAGGGGAGGAGAGATTTAAAGCCAGGAGGGAACAGTAGGATTATTCCACCGAACTTCCTGCATAAAACAAACTACAGTGGTTCATCCAATTCCTGTCCAAAATCTTAAGAGGAACGTAGAGCATGCCTTTGAGTAAATTCCCCAGGCATTCCTCTGTAGGAGTTTGATATCTCTTAAAAGCTTTTCTCAAGGTGCCTTGCAAAAGCTTAAGACTTTTATGGAATCACAGAATCATTAAGGTTGGAAAAGACCTTTAAATCATTGAATCCAACCATTATTTCGTGAGGTGTCCCACATGGTGGGAAATCTGCTGCACAAATACCAAAAGAGCTGAGTATCAGACCATTCCACCATCTGCTCTCCCCTCCTAACAACAGTCACATCCCCTGTATATATTATCAATAACCCTCCATGCAGAGAAATAAAACAATAAAACGTCTAAAATGCGTCCTTATCATTTGGCCCTGGCTCCTCTTTTGGGCAGAGAAAGAGGACCAGCAATTCCCAGTCATTGGCTGGTACTTACTGGAAGTCTTCAGCTGTGAGGTTTCGGACAGGCACCTCAGGGTCACCAAGCAGAGACAGAATGTGAAGGAACCTCTTGTAAGTTAATGGGGGGCTCCCACCATTCAGGTCCAAAATCCTAAAAAAAAAACCAAGATCGCTTTTCACACAACAGAAACCAAGGAAGAAGCTGGAGCTGCCAGTGCACAGGAAGGTGACATCACAGGCTGTAACAACTCCATTAGTGCAACTGAATGTGGAAATTACAGCTTTTACAAGTAAAACTCCCCTGAGTGAATGTACATCTATCCCCAGAGCAGTTTCTCAGGACCTGAGACAACAAAACTGGGATCAGGATTCCAGCCATGGCTTTACCTCTACAGCCACACATAGCCAGGACACACAGGGCAGGGTGTGGGATGCCTCCGGTGTCACAAAAAACAGGTTCAGGGCAGTAAATAACTGTCATCTGTGAGCAATCACCTGTGCAAACAGCTTGGATTCAAGACAGCAAGTTACACACATCCATTCATTTACATAATTTAGGGGTTTTGCACAATTGCAGTGTTAGGGCTGGTTTCGTTATTACTATTTTCCTTCTTAGTAATTTCAATATCTTCAGTCATTCAGCACTGAGTAACAGCTTGGATCTAAGTGTGTCCAGACAGCAGTGAAAGTTGATTCGAAAGATTTTGAAAAAATCTGACACCAAAAATTCTTTACCGCATTTAATAGAACTTTTACAAGTCCTATTAAATGTGTTAGAGAATTTCTTCCACTCTGTTTAAAAGAGTAAGTTTTTAGGTGAATTAAACTGCCCAAAAGGAAAAAGTTAACCAGCTCTTTAGGCTGAAATCCTGAAACCTGTGTACAATCTCTTCTGTTCCTTCCAACAGAGCAACACAAAAAGTTTCTCCAGCAAACAGCACCATGTTCACCTCAGCCAGTCCAATTTTCTCCAAAGGAAAAACCAAGACACTTGGCCTTTTCTCTTCTAGAATGACCTCCCTGGAGACACTTGTGGGTTTGGGGCAGTCACATACCGCTGGGTATCGTACAGGCTGTGGCCCACCAGCGAGAGCACCTCAACGCCCAGCTCTGCCCCCAGGCGCCGGATGTTGGCCTCCATCTCCTTGTAAAATGGCTCCATCTCTGCATCCAGCGTCACTTGCGTGATATTCCACTTCTGGATGTGATCCCTAAGAACGGTCTCATACTCCCCTTGAATAACCAGCAAGCAGGAGCCCAGCCGGCCCAAGTTTTTGTGAAGATCCTCAAGGGACTGGAGCAGGAAGTGCCAGCGCAGGGCCCCGATGTGCATGGAGGAGGTCAGGAATGCTCTGTCCAGGATGTACACGGGGTACAGGGCCTCTGAGGACTCCAGGGCAGCCAGCAGCACCGGGTTGTCGTGGAGCCGCAGCTCCTTCCGGAAAAGGTGAATGGTGCGATACAGCATCCTGGCTACAGGACGAAGGGAGCCCCTGGCTTTCAGGATACCCAATCCCTATAAAGAACAAGGTCAATTAACAATTAGACATAGAGCTCAAAAAAATCATCTGCAGTTTTTACCACAAACTTCTTGCTTTGATAAGATTTCATGAGCGAGAAAAGCGGGAACAAGACCAAACCTCTCCTCTGGCCCCACCATTCAGCAGCAGGATCACCACCCAGCTCCACAGAGAATGGTCTCTGCCACAAATGAGTCACTCAAATCCTTAAATTAAATCCCTCAATGAAATTACATCCCAGTAACACTCACCAGAAGGAAGGAATCAAAACAGATGGAGCTGCCAGAGCTCCATTTAGTGCACAAACACTTTTTAACCCCACAGATGTGGCTGTCAGCAAACCCTCTGGAAGTCATCAGCTGATTTCAAGGAGGTCCACAGGAGCAATCAGCTCATCAGAGACCTGGTACAATACTCCCTCTGTCAGGGGATTTTAGTAGGAGACATCTGAATTTATGGATTTCACAGAATCCCAGACTGGTTTGGGTGGGAAGGGACCTTAAAGCCCATCCAGTTCCACCCCCTGCCGTGGGCAGGGACACCTTCCACTAGCCCAGGCTGCTCCAAGCCCTGTCCAACCTGGCCTTGGACACTTCCAGGCATGGGGCAGCCACAGCTTCTCTGGGCACCCTGTGCCAGGGTCTCCCCACCCTCACAAGGAAGAATTTCTTCCAATATCCCATCTAACCCTGCCCTCCGGCAGTGGGAAGCCATTCCCCCTGGTCTTGTTCCTCCAGACCCTTATCAAAAGTCCCTCTCTAGCTCTCTTGGAGCCCCTTTAGGCCCTGGAAGGGGCTCTGAGGTCTCCCCTTTTCTTCTCTCCCAGCCTGTCTCCAGAGCAGAGCTGGGTATGATAATGACACAAAACTACTCTTGATCCATACATTTATTTCCCTTTGAACCACTCCAGCTGAGTTCAGAGGGTTGGCAGGAGTGCTGACCTTGGGTCTCAGGATGAAGCGGCTCAGGGTAGAGTGTGGGAAGCAGTTCCCAAGCTCTGGCTGCCCTGTTCAGGACAGTGGACTCAGCAGATGCCAGGAAGCAAAGGAGGAGCCCAGCTGCCACCTCGTGTCTGCACTGAGCCCAGCAGCACCTCCCAAAGTCGCTCTCCCGTGGAAAATTGGGAAAGTTCCACGCCCACCTCCCAGGTGGGTCCCCACCTGCTGCTAATTTTGAGCGTTACCCCCAGAGGAGAATTAAGAGATTAGGGATTAGCAAAGAACCGAACAACAATCCCTAATCCATCTCAGCTCTTCCAGCCAAACAGCTCCACTCACCCCCTCACCAACGGCTGCACCAGGCGACTCAGCCCTTGTCCCCACTCAACCCACATCCAGCAGCTTTTCCATAAATCTGATTTGCTCTGTTCCCAAACACATGCACCAACAGCGCCCAGACAGACCCACCTTGTTACAAAGCCCTAGTAAGGCCCCAAACTCATGAGCACGGGGTGCAGCCCAGTGCAGGACCGGGATGTGTGGGGTGCTCTGCCCTGTGCCCCAGCTCGGCACTGCCCTGCACCCACTTCCTAGGAGAACCGGAAAAACAAGGTGACTCCTGCTGCTCAGGGGAGCACCCAGCTGGCATTTTTGGGTACTAAACCATGCAAAGCATGCTGGAAGAGTCCCCTGCACCCTATGCCCCAGCTAGCCTCACTGAGGGACTGCCCCAACCAGGGGCTCCAAGGCCCCCACAGCTTTTGGGGCTGTCCCAAGCCCTCTGGCCCCACATGGTCTGCAAGGTCAACTCAAATCCAGCAGCCCCATGAAGCCTGTAGGATCATGCTCACCCAGTGCCCCTTGGTCTCACCCACCTGGGATTGCTCTGAGCCCAGTGCCCCACACAACCCATGAGATGGCCCCAGGATGTGTCCCTGGGCTGGGGCCCATCCCATCCCTTCCAGTGGTGGCATTCCTGCAGGAGCAGTGCGGAGCAGGATTACACCACAACAGGGACTGGGCACAGGGCAGGTGGGCTCCAGGCCAGGGCCTGGGTGGGCTGCAGAGTCTGGGTTAAGGGCAGCTCGGGGGATCCCACTAAAAGGAACTGGGGGAATCAGAGCTGGGGGGACAGGGATTTCATTAAAAGAGGCTGGGAGGAGCAGGGGCTCCATTAAAAGGGGCTGGAGCTCACTGGGGAGGGAGGGAGCCCAGAGTCAAAGAGGTGTCAAGGCTGGGTGAGGAGCTGGGATCCCCTACTGGGTGGGAAGGGGGAGGGGGATCACTTGTGCAGGCCATGGGTGGTGTCAGAAAGGAACTGTGCCCTCAGACACTCCCATCCTGTCAGAAGGAAGGGAAAGATCCTCTTGGATGCTAGAGAAGGCAGAGCAGGTGCTGTCTGTCATGGACATCATGTTGGGATTCATCCACTGTTACTCTTCCACCTCTCCATGAACCAGTGACTCAAGTCTATTCACCCAGCAAGGCTGGGCAGACTCCCTGCCACATCCAGATCACACCTGTTCCCCAAAAATCAACCAGGCAGGCAGAAAATACACCTCACACTGGATTCATCCCTGCACTTTGGGACAGGTACACCAAGACAGAAAGCAGGAAAAACTAGGCCTTACCTTGAGGGTTGCTCAGCTGACACTCCAGGGTCTTTACAACATGTCACCCCAAACAGACAAGGTCACACAGTCACTGATCCCGGCTCTCTTGCTGCTGAGCATTTCTCTCCACAGGCAGGGGTGTGCTGGAGGAATGCAAGGGCTGTCAGTGGCACTACCCAAACCCCACTGTGCTGCTCCTGTTCCTACAGGCATCAAGAAATTAGTTGCCCAGGTTTAAACACCCCTAAATACCATAAATATCTGCAGTGAGGTGGATTCTGTATCAAAGATGGTCTAAGCCACTCAGGCTATTCTGTAATTCCCAAGAGAGAAGGAGGAGGATTGCAGACAGCTCCTCTCTGGTCCCACTGGCCCTCGGAGCCAGCAGAGCCAGATGGGGCAGGGACAGACCATGGCCTAGGAACTGGGAAGAGAAACTTTTAACAGTTTAATTTCCTCTGCGGGAAAACTGTCAAATCCAAACACGGATGCTCCTTGACTATATCCTGGCTGCTTCAGAAGCAATAATAAAACAGCTAAACACAGGTGTCAGACACCTGGAGAGAGCAACCCCACGCCTGCTCTCTGAAACCATAGTCTGGGCTTGGAAAGTGGAATAATTTTCATCGTTAAGCTGTTTAATGTTATTCTGATTTGACAGGCTTGAGAACAATTCTTAAATTGTTAACAATTCTGGGATCTAAGAATGCATTTTTTGCATAAATCTAGTTCCATAATCCCACTCTCCACATCGAGCCAGACCTGAGGCTTCTGTTGATTCCAACCTCTAGGTTCTTTTCCCTGCTTGAATACTTTCGGTGGTAAATATGGTACTGGATACAGCTTTGATGCAAGAAAATGGCATTTTGAGTCAGAGTAGGAAATAAGTCCCAAACCCATCCAAGCGTAGGGGCTTGACTGGGGCTTCTCCTGCAGCGAGTTGAGAACCACCCCCGAGTCTCTACCCACGGGGGAACGGGGCGGAGGGAAGCGGGGTGCGGGAGACGGGCTGCGGCTCCAGGACCCCCTGCCCGGGCCCGTCAGACGGGCGGGGAAGTGGTGAGGAGGGAACGAGGGAAAGCGGCCCCTGCGCCAGCCCCGCAGCAGCTGGGGGCGAACAGCCCGGCCTGGCCCCTCACCTACGCCCTGGGGTGGCTCCCAGAGCCCGCCTTTACCTCCTTCCTGTGGTGCCGGCGGGCGCGGCGCCGGTTCTTCGCCCCACGGGGCAGGTTACACAACGCCGGCCGGGACGGGCGGGTTACGTAAGGACCGCTCCCAGCGAGGTCCTGCCCCCTGTCCGCGGAGGTTTAACGCGGTTCAGGGTGGGAGGGTCCCAGGGCCGGAGTGTCCTAAGGCCGGGGGTCCTGGAGGGTCCCGGAACGGCTCTGACCCCGCTCCCACCTCCCCCTCACACCCTCAGGCCACACCCCCCGCGAGGGTTTTACCAAGGGGGCGGGGCAGGGGTTCCCGCCCGCAGCGCTCACCCAATGGCAGCGCTCCAATTCGAATGAGGGGGCGGGGCTGAGCGCCGCGGCGGCTCAATCAGCGCCCGAGGAGCGGCCCGGGGGCGGGGCTGTCCGCCAGGCGTCCGCCCGTTGCCAGGTGACAGCGGAAGTCCAGCCCCCGCCGCGCGCCGCCTCACGGGCCCGGGGGGCGGGGGCCCGGGGGAGCGCCAGTTAATTAGAGTGAGGGGGGTAATTAGTGAGCAGAGAGGGTAGTGGTTGTTCTGAAGGGATTGTGTGAGGGCTGTTGGAGGGGTGAGGCTGTGGAAGGCCGTTCCCATCCTTGCGGAGTGGGAAGGGGGGCGCAGCTCTTGTTCGTGTGCGGGGGTAATTAGGCTGAGGGGCTAATTAATTGGGCTGATGGAGGGGGGTGAAACGCTTCTTCAGTGGGGATGGTCAGGCTAGGGGTGCAGTGAAACTGAGGGGTGCTCGGACAGGGGGCTCCGTGTGGTGTTAATGGTGCCTGAGGGAAACGATAATCCCTGGAGGGGGCAGTTAGGCCTAGGGGGGTGTCCCCCCAGCCTCAGGGCGAGTGGTTAGGGCTGTGGTGGGTTACCGAGCCAGGTTCTTCTCGGGGTGGACTGGCAGGTGTCCCCATGTCCCTGTGTCAGGGGCATTGCTGGGGCAGGGAGTGGCCCATCCCTAGGCAGCTTTTGGGTTTCCCCCTGCACAGGAAGGGGGAGATGGGGCCTTTGGATGGGAAGGGGCACTGATGGTTGGCCCCAGCAGGGCAGCAGCTGCCCTAGCCATGAAGGGACATGGGTGGTCCCAGAGCAGATATTACAGTCCCATAAGGGGTTTGGAGGCTGGTCATGGCCTCCCAGTTCATTAGGTTTGTTAACCCCAGAGTTTATTAGACTCAGCTGGGGACTGAGGGGATGGGATACATTATAAAGAGTCACATTCCCCTGCTCCAGCAGGTGCAAGAACAGCTCCGGGAACGCATTCAGCTTCTCTGTGACTCTGATACCACATCAGGATAGCAGCTCAAAACCCATGTCCTTAGCAAAAAAAAATTCTCAATCTAAAGTGCTATTTTTGAAAATCCAGGTTTGTCAGGAATAGAATCCTGTCTCAGAGCTCCAGCACCATGCAGAGAGCCTCACGGCTGACGAGGGAGCTCTCGCTCCTGGCTACGGAGCCGCCTCCGGGCATCACCTGCTGGCAGAACGGGCAGCTCGATGACCTGCGGGCACGTACGTACCTTGGGGGCTCCCAAAGGCAGGGCTGGCTTGCAGTTTGCTGCTAGGTCTGTGCTTCCTGTGTGCTCTGGGCTTTATAGGCTATGTGGAAGCGTGGGATTTTATTTTCCCTTAAACACAGCTTGGCCTGTGCCTTGGCTGGTCTGCCCTCAGTTTTGATTGCTGTGGAGGGGAACTGGTCTCACATAAGATGATATTTTTTATTCCTGGATTCTCCCCTGTGAGGGTAGTGAGGCCCTGGCACAGGTTGCTCAGAGAAGCTGTGACTGTCCCATCCCTGGGAGTGTCCAGATTGGATGAGGCTTGGAGCAACCTGGGATAATGGAAGGTGTTCCTAGAACTGGGTGGTCTTTAAGGTCCCTCCCAACCCTTAACATTCTGTGATTCTGTCACCTGAGCAGCTCTGTAACTGTGGGAGGTACATGGGGACTGCTGTCAATGAGATGGTCTTGAAGGTCCCTTCCAACCCAAAACATTCTGTAATTCTGATTTTGGTGTAATTCTTGTATTTTCATCTTTCTCCTAAAGAAATTTTAGGAGGTGTGGACACACCATATGAGAAAGGAATATTCAACCTGGAAATCATAGTTCCTGAAAGGTAAGTGGGCAATAACATCTAGCTAGATTAATTAAGAAGGAATTCTTCCATGTGAGGGTGAGAAGGCCCTGGCACAGGATGCCCAGAGAAGCTGTGGCTGCCCCATCCCTGGAAGTGTCCAAGCCCGGTTGGACGGGGCTTGGAGCAGCCTGGGCGAGTGGAAGGTGTCCCTGCCCATGGCAGGGGGTGGAGCAAAATGGGCTTTAAGGTCCCTTCCAACCCAAACCAGGCTGGGATTCTCTGATTAAGTAGTTGGTGTAGTCCTGCTTTCAAATATGAGTAAACTGATGTAAGGTATTTGCTGTAAATGCTACCATGTGGGTCTTTCCTTTATCATCCCAACAAGGAATGGGGTTGAGACCCTTTTATTAAGGAATGCAATTTTTCCAGTGGCTGATACACTTATTTTGCATTGAACATCAAAGATGTGTGATTAAAAACCTGAAAGTGCAATTATAAGACTTTTGCCTCATCATAACTGTCTCAAAGCTTTCTGGAAAGAGCTTGTTCTTACGTTGTTCCCTTGTGGAGGTCTATCCAGGAAAGTGCTGGTCGGACACAGCTGGAAGCAGCAAAGGCAGAGCACTGCCTCCAAAAATTTGTGGGGAAGGGTGTCATGTAGGCTGGGAGGAGGAAGTGATGGCATTGCTTGGGTGGCAAAACAACTGGCCTAAAGATGTAACAATAACTTTTGTTTCTTAACGCTTATGCCTTCAGGTACCCATTTGAGCCGCCAAAGATTCGCTTCCTGACCCCCATCTATCATCCCAACATCGACTCCGCTGGAAGGATTTGCCTGGATGTTCTTAAGTTACCCCCAAAGGTAAGACAGTGCTTGGGTGTGGGTAAGTGAGCCTGGGCAGGATAATGACCTCCTTATCTGCTCCTTGTAAAAGCCTGATTGAATGTCTGTTTACTCCTGACTTATTTACAAGGAGCAGGGAGTGAAGTTTTTGAGTGGCATCTCCTTTGTTTAGAGCCAGAACATGAGTTCTTTGTTCTGTATAAGTTTCCAAGGTTTTAAGGATTGGAGTCAAAAGGCATTAGGTCTGAAAAGGAGTTGCCTCAACACAGCAGAGATCCAGCCCACAGAATTATGGAATCTCCTGAGTTGGGAAGGGACACACAAGGATCATCAAGGCCATGAGCTGGATTTGCACAGGACAAGCCCAAAGTCCCACCGTGTGCCTGGGAGCTTTTTCCAAATGCTCTTTGAGCTCTGGCCACCTTGGAGCCATGACCACTGCCCTGGCTGTCCGTTGGGCTTCCTTGGAGCCCTGTGTTGAGAGTGGATCTCGTGTGTTCCATGGGGCATTAGGTGCTGGAAGTCCCAAGGCAGCTGTGGGCAGGTTGGGTTGAAGTGCTGTGGTGTCTGAGGTGTCTCTGGGCTGCTGTGTGCTGGTTTCTCTCTCTGAGCTGCTGCTCTAGTCCCATTTCTTTACAGGGTGCGTGGAGGCCTTCCCTGAACATCTCCACCCTGCTGACCTCCATCCAGCTGCTGATGGCAGAGCCCAACCCTGATGACCCTCTCATGGCTGACATCGTATGTGAGCTCCTCTCCCTCTTGCCTGGCCATGGACACAGGTGGGGAGGGAGTGGGGGGCTGGATTTAGTCTCAACTTCTGCTTCACTCGCTCTGGATTGACACACTAGGAGTGTGGCCTGACCTGGATCAGCTGGGGCATCCCTGGGCTTCTCTGAGGCAGCTGAGGCCAGAAGAGATGGTGAAGGTCTTGTCTTCAAGCCCTTATCTTCAGTGCAAATGGCAGCACAAGTTCTTCAAGCAAACTAAAGGAATTTTACACTTTATGCTTGTTGTGATTTTAGTGTGGTTTAGGAGTCCTAAAGCCAGACTTGGTCCCAGCTTTTTGATGACATGTATTCAATCAAATCTCTGTCTTTGTCTTGCTCTTCCCATTTAGTCCTCGGAGTACAAGTACAACAAGCAGCTATTCCTGCTCAATGCCAGGGAGTGGACTGAGAAATACGCAGGGCAGCTGAAGGTAAGGACCACGCTCTGCTCACTGGGTGCAGCTCCCTCTAGGTGTACAGTCCTTTTGTCTCAGTTTTCCTTTCAGAGTTGCTTTGTTCTTTCCTTCCTCCCTTCTGCTCTGTGTTTTGGATCTGTATTTAATTTCATTATATATTTTTAAGCCCATTACATTCTCTCCTTCCAATTAAATGTGCTCATTCACTAATAACTGCCGTGCTGCTCAAGGAGGAGGAGGGACAGATGGATAAACCCTTCCCAGGGATCCTTCAGCCCCGTTCTCCCTCAGCTGTGTTCCCTGTCCTCCTGTGCCTGTGCCTGATGCCCACCTGTGCCTATTCTCCACCTGCTCACCTGTTCACTGACTGGTCTCCCTATTCCCTGGTGGAGTGCAGCCTTCCTGCCATCACCCTTCCTCTCTTCCTGCCTCCTTTCCTCTCCCTCACCTCACCAATGAGTTTCATAAAAATAAATCACACTTAAGCAAATCAAAACCTCTGCCCAAAAAATCAGTTACCTTTGGGCCTTCTCCCTTCCCTAGGTGCCTTCCCTCCCTGCACCTGATTTGGATAACACCCTTTCTGGGACAGGGATATCTTCCCTGCAGGAGCCCTGGCAGCCATGCTCACTGCTCCAGCTCTGAACCCATTTCCAAGTTAACTGTGGTTGTCAGGAGGGCACAGAGTGAAGCCATCCCTGCAAACACATGGAGCCCTGGAGCGACCCGGCTCATCTGTGTGTGTGCCACTGCTCTGCTCAGTCATTATCTTGCTCTCCTGTCACCCCCCTTCCTAAAAATCCCAGCAGCAGGAGCAGAACAACGAAGGCTCTCTGTGTAAGAGCCAGAGTACAGTCAGCTCTGACCTTGGTGGAGCACAGGGCATTCCAATGGCTGTAAAATTAAATTATTCACAGCTCTTTTATTTCTTGGGTCATCATAGGCTTCCAAGCCTTTGGAAGAGAAAATCATCCAAAGTGAGACAAGCGCCAGCAGTGAATCGACCATGCAGAAAAGAAAAGGGGTTAACATCAGCAGGAAGGAGAAGAAATCCCGCCCAGATTCCTGAGAGGGTTTTGTTCTCTTGGGGCTGTCACTGTCCCCTTCCCCTCACACAGGTACAAGGAAAAAGTCTGCCTTTAAAGGGCTGCACCAGCTTTGGGTTTCTGTTTCCTTGGCATGGTTTTTTTTTTGTGAAAAGTTCCATTATATTAATAAAATATAAAGCTTTTATATCTATTTTTCCATTTTGTTGAGTGGAGATTTTGGAATATTCAGAAGAAAAGGAAAACTGGAAGCACTGCTTCAGCTTCCAATTTCCAACTTTCAGAGACATGGGAATAGCACCAAGTAGTTCAGTTTCTATTTTCACAACCAACTGAGAGCAGGGGCTGAGCAGCAGACAGGTCAGAACCAGCTGGTGGGAATCCTTTCCCAGGAAAGGCTTAGTTTTCTATGTAACTTCAAGGGCTAAGTCATTAAACTCAAGTTTTACCACTCTGTCTCTCCAGAGCAGTCTGTTAGGTTCCAGTTGGACCATTTAGGATAACCTGGATGGTGTCTTGGCTCTCTTGTGACTCCAGGAGGTGGCCAGTGACAAGAACCAGCTCGGGGGAGGTGACGAAGAGCCCAAAGGATTCCCAGAGATCTGGGAGTGGATGGATGTGGAAGAGTGGAATGTCAGCAATATGATGTGCAGGGTGAGGAGCACGAGAGGATTGGGCTAAGGAGGACAATTCTTGGTGCTTCCACGGATCCAAAGATGAGGGCTGGTGGCAGAGTGCAGCGAGAGCAAGTGAGGTGCTCGGCCTCTTGCTCTGCAGGTTCCCTCCTGGGAATTTAACCTATGTTCTGTCCCTGCTCCCAGAAAAGTGAGCCAGGCCCTGGAGCAGAGGCAAGACTCGGCAAGGTTCCCAGTGCCTGGGAAGTGATGACGCTCAGCAATGAGCTGAGCTCTAATGGGTGAGGAAAGGCTGCATCCTCAGCTGCTCCCAAAGCCCCGGGCACGTCCCTGTCCCACTCAGTCGAAGTTGTAGTAAAGGCAGAAGGCGAAGAACATGGCAAAGATCTGGAACGACGGAGGCGGGAGAGGGTCAGCCCCAGGGCAGGGCCAGGCCTGGCTGCGGCTGGAAGCAGAGAGGGGCTGCAGGGTCCCTGGCCTGGGGCCATTGCTGTGCCCCTCAGGGGCCCCGGGCCAGCTGTCCTGGTGCTGCACAGGGACACCAGGGCAAGGAGACCCAGGGGGAGCAAAACAAAGCCTCTGCTGTCCCTTTACCTGTCCCAGCTACTGCGGAAGAGTGGGCTCTGTACCCCAAGACACACCTGAGCCCCTTTGTGCTCTCCTTGCCTACTGAGCAACCCCCCTGCCCCAGAGAGGGCACCCTCTGCCTGCCCTGTCCCCAGCCCCCCTCGTTACCTCAATGCCCAACACGGCCAAGCTGCAGGTGCCAGGGAGGGAGATGTACCTCTGCAGGGTCCTGCCGAAGGTGGAGAAGCAGCCCTGGGGCAGGGAGAGGACGGAGGGGCTCTCTCGTGTTCCCCATGGCCGCTGGGAGCCCAGAGGGGGACCGGGGTGTGGGGGGGGGTCTCCTACGGGGCAGGACGAGCTGAGGACTTTGGGAGCCACTGGGCTGTGGAACCACAGCCAGGCACTGTCCCAGGCTCCTGTCCCTTACGCTCTGCTCCGTGAGGCTGGGACAGGGCTGAGGCTGGGGCAGGGACACGGACACAGCAGAGTTGTGCCGTACCTGCTCGTGGATGTAGCCAGGGCTTCTGTCCTGGCACTGCTCCCAGCCCAGGAGCTCTCCCGTCTGCAGAAGCCCATCCCGGGCACAGCATGCCCGTGGCCATGGCATCCCTGGGTGTAGCTCCTGGAAGCGGGAGCCATTCCCAAAGTCTTCAGGTCCTAAAACACCACAACACGAGAACTGGAACAGAAGGGAAACACCATCACCATGGTCACCCTTGGTGGATCCTGTGTGTGTGCTCCAGACGCCCCCAGGAGCCCCCCAGCTGCTCACCGTGACCATGAGGGTGTTCCAGGCTGTGGAGAAGACCTCGGCACCCTCGTCCCCACCATAGTTCCTCTGCAGCTCGGACAGGAAGCGCTCGGGCTGGACCTGTGGGATTGGTGCCAGGTCTGGGACAGTTCCTCTCCCACTCTGCTCAGCACCAGGTCCTTTTGAGGGGAGTTGGGCACCCAGTGGACCCCCCACCACCTGCTTTGAGGTTTGTGTTGTGGTGCTGGTGATGGAGGTGAGGGGAAGGATGTCCCCACACCAGCCTCAGTCACCTGTTGAACTCTGAGCCATGGCTGTGCTGTGACAGAGGGAGGCTGGCAACACTGGGGACAGTGCCAGTACCTGTTTCCAGTGCACCAGGAAGAGAATGGCCCCGATGAGCTGCGTGAGGAAGACGAGGCTGACGAGGATGAAGAACTGGAAGGCAGCAGGTGAATGAGTCAGAGACCAGCCTGATGCCACAAGCAGCTTGCTCACATTATCCCTGCCCTCCTCTGCACCAGCCCTGCCTGTGCCCTGTGTCCCTGAGACCAGGGACGTGTGTACAGCTCCTGGGGACTGATGCCACTTCTCTGACCACTGTGGCTGCAAGTCAGGGGTTAAAAACAAGCACCGTCTGCAAGGATTCTGAAGAAATGGGAGTGTTGGTGCTCAAATAGGCATTTCTGCCCCTCACCAGCAGTGGGGATACCTTGGAAATGCCATGTGGGACAAGCCAGTGGCTTCAGAGAGAATTGACCCCACTTGGTGGTTTTATAAATCCTCTGGGCTCTAAACTGAGACTCTCAAGGTGGGGAGTGGATGGCAGGACACGTTGAGGATGAGGAACACCAGCTCCTGGCTCCTCCAGGAACACCTGCATCCCCCCCACCCTCCAGCCCATGACTCCTGCCCTCACTGCCCCTGCCCACATCCTGCAGCCCCTTCCCACCCATCTCCCGTCCCTCACCAGCAGCAGGAGCGGGCGGCTCCGGCGCAGGGCCCCGCAGCAGCCCAGGAAACCCAGCAGGGACAGGGCGATGCCCACGGCCAGCAGCAGCCACGCGCCTGCGCTCAGCACGGCCCTGGCGGCCACGATGTCCTGGAAACCAGCCGGGTCCACGGCCACCCAGACTCCCACACCCACCAGGCACGTCCCCCCAGCCTGTAGGGAGAGGGCAGGAGATGATCATGGGGTCAGGGGATGTCTGAGGCTTGGTCCCCTCCCTGGGGTGGGTGTCACCCACGCCTGAGCCAGATGGAAATGTCACCCCCTGTGGATGGGGGATGCTTCAACCCTTGGTCCCCTCCCTGGGACCGGTGTCACCCACCCCTGACCCAGCTGGAGATGTCGCTCCCCAGGCACAGCTTCCCTCCACCCCTGCACCCCACGGGGCCCCGGTGGACTCACAAACACCAGCACGTTGAAGATAAACATCAGGTACTTCATGCAGCTCAAGACACCCATGGGGACACCAGGAAGGGGGACACGGCGGTGTTTGTCCCTACAGAGAGGAGAGCAGAGCCCTGGCCACAGCCAGCCCTGACCTGGGGCTCCAGCAGAATGGGGGGGGATGCAGCCTCCCAAAATTCCCAGATCATTTTCCACTATCTCCCATGACACCCCAAAAAGCCCCAAACCTGTGTCCTTTCCAAATCCATGTCCCACTCCCAACCACGTCCCCTTCAAACCCCATGTCCCCAGTCCTGTGTCCCCTCCAAACCCTGTGTCCCCACCAAATCCCATGTCCCCTACAAATCCCATGTCCCCTCTAAATCCCTTCAGCCCCCACACCACTCACCTGGTGGGGACAGTGGGTGACCCAGGTACCTCCAATCTTCCCTGGTGCTGCCAGCACCTAGATAACATCACAAAGGTTGGAAAATCCCTCCCCCCTTTGCACTCCAGCAGCCCCCAAGAAACCCCTTCCAGCGGCGAGGCCATGAATGATTGATGTGGAACAGGATCCCCCATTGTGCCAGTGGTAGCCGGGAGTCTCCAGCTCTTGTCAGCCAAGGAAATTAAACCTGTGGGCAGGGAAAGACGAGCTGTCCCACCAGGCCAGGGTGACCTCGGCCATCAGTTATTGCTGTGGCCATTCGGGGAAGCCCTCAATGGCCACACGTGGGACCCGTGGGCGGGCAGGTGGTGCTGCGGGGGCTGTTGGCTGTTGGGACACAGGGACATCCCAGATGGATGACAGGGTCTGTTCCCTCTTGTTGCTGATTTTGAAGCTCTCTAAACACAGAGTCACGTTAGAAAGGGGACATTATTCTGCATCAGGTGCAACGAGGAGTTTTCCACAAATCAAGCACACCAAGGGGTAAAAAGTTAAATCTTTTCTACAGTAAAATGTACATGTACCCGCCTATCTAAAGCATATTCTTCGCCTGCCTAATGCATATTTATTTGGGTGATTTGACTTTACTCAATGCGTGAAACACAAAGTTCTTTTCTTCATTAAAGCATTTTCTGTTGGAGAAGTTGAATTATGTTTGCAAAAGATGAGAAAATTCATCCTGGGGGCAGATAATTCAACTTGAAGACATCAGCTCGCAGGCGGCCTCAGCGCCGCCGCAGCCCCGGGGCCCTCGGGGCTCCGTCCCGCCGCTGTCCAGCAGGGGGCAGCCGAGCGCGCAGCCACAGAGCTGCGCGGGGCGGCCAGAGCGCCTCCCGCCGGCACCTCAGCCGGGCGGCTCGACCAATCACAGCGGGCAGCGGCCGGCGGGGCGGGAGAAGAGAGAGACAGACAGCAGCTCTGACCAATCACAGAGCTCCATTCCCAGGGCAGGCCCTGTGGGGGCGTGGCCCCGAGGCCGGAAGCGGCGCTGTGCGTTCCCGTTCCCTCAGCGTTGCTTCCGGTGCCGCCGCCGCCGCCCGCGGGATGTAGCGGCCGGTGAGGGACGGGCGGGGGAGCGGGGGGTCCGGGCGCTGCCCGGGACGGGCGGGGCCGCTGCTTCCAGCCCACCGGGGAGAGTCCTGCCGCCGGTTCCCCCGGTTCCAGTAACTCTGTGCTTCTTCCCTCCCCAGCGCGGNTGAAACACAAAGTTCTTTTCTTCATTAAAGCATTTTCTGTTGGAGAAGTTGAATTATGTTTGCAAAAGATGAGAAAATTCATCCTGGGGGNCTGACCAATCACAGAGCTCCATTCCCAGGGCAGGCCCTGTGGGGGCGTGGCCCCGAGGCCGGAAGCGGCGCTGTGCGTTCCCGTTCCCTCAGCGTTGCTTCCGGTGCCGCCGCCGCCGCCCGCGGGATGTAGCGGCCGGTGAGGGACGGGCGGGGGAGCGGGGGGTCCGGGCGCTGCCCGGGACGGGCGGGGCCGCTGCTTCCAGCCCACCGGGGAGAGTCCTGCCGCCGGTTCCCCCGGTTCCAGTAACTCTGTGCTTCTTCCCTCCCCAGCGCGGCGGCAGAAGGACGCGGAGGGACCTTCACCGGCTGCCTCGGAGCCGCACGGACCCGCCGCCCCGATGGCGTCCCGCAAGGCCCCCGCCGGGGCGGGCAGCGGGCTGGCGGCCGCCGGCTGGGACCGGGATCGGGAGCGGGAGCGGGAACGGGCGCACCTGGAGCTCGCCGAGCTGGGGCCGCTCCTAGAGGAGAAGGGGGACCAAGGACCCACCGGCGCGGCCAGCGTGAGCCCCTCCGAGACCCCGGGTGGGAGGGGATCCAGAGCCTGGCTCAGTCTCCTCGCTCCGCCCCCGCGGATTATCCCGGGAATCTGCCCGGTATCCCATTAATAGCTGCAGGAATACGGCTCCGTGTCGTTCCTCGGGCCGGTCCCTGCTCCGAGCCGGCCCAAACTCTGCTCCTGCCGAGCGAGCGTGGAGCCGGGACAGTCCTTCGCAGGGATGTCACCGGGGTCGCTGTGTCTGTGCCGGGTGTTCCCAGGGTGTTTCCAGTGCCCCAGCATTTCCACAGGGCTGGGAATCACCTTCCCGAATCCTCTCCCGGCTGAGGAGAGCGGGAGCTGTGCCGGGACCCAGAGCGTTCCCAGCTCGGAGCCGCCTCTGCTCGGGTGGGCCAGCTCGGGTTTCCCGGCTGGGCCGAGCGGCCGTTCCAGCCTTGGTTGTAGGGATGAAAATCCCTGGCGGTAATCCCGCCTTTCGACAGGATAAATCTGGGATTAGCCCGCCCGGGATGGGTCAAGCAGCAGCGTGTTGCATAAACGAGGGTGAGCGGCGGGTCCTGCCCGTCCCCTCGGAGGGATGAAGCCCCAGGTGCTCTGAGAAGGGCAGGGATGATTCCTCTCCCGGGGGCTGGAATGGTTCCCTCCCGGCCCTTCTCCTGGCAGGCCGAGGCCCCGCCGTGCCCGGCGGCCCGCGAGGAGGAGGAGGAGGTGGTGCGGGTGCTGACCCTGCCCCTGCAGGCTCACCACGCCATGGAGAAGATGGAAGAGTTCGTGTACAAGGTACCGGAGCCTGCGGCGATCCCCCGGTCCCGACTTTGGAGCAGATTCCCCAGTCCCAGGGCTCGGGGTGACGGGATGTGTCCAGATAAAGCTCCACGTGGCCGCAGTTGGCTCCAGCTCTGCTGGGCTGCTCCCAGCAGCATCTCCCGGGAACGGTGTGGGAAGGGGATGGCCGGGATGGGGGTTTGCCCAGCCGTGGTGGGTGAGGATCTGGGAGCAATCCCGGTGTTCCTGCGGGCCTGGGTGGGGCCCGGAAGCACCGAGTGCCGGCCGGGGTGTCCCAGGTGCCTGCAGTCACTGTGGCTCCTGTGCTTCTTCCCTGATCAAGTGGGAATTCCCACCACAGGGAATGGTCTGTGGGTGTGGAAGGGTTAAAGCTGAGGGTATGAATTGCCCCTGACTCCCTGGAATCACTCCCTTGTGGGAACTGAGTGGGGGGTAAAATCAGTCCGTGGGGGGACCTGGAATCACTCCCTGGGGGGCTGTGGGGAGCAAAGTGCAGGGTGTGGGTGGCTTACAGGGTCCCGCAGGCCACCTGATGTCAGGGAAGCCAAACTTCCTCTCCCTGAGGAGCATCCCGGGGCTGGGCTGTTGCCCGTGGCTTTGGGGCTCTGGGCTGCCCTGCTCCCCTGCTGTGTTGCAGGTGTGGGAAGGGCGCTGGCGCGTGATCCCGTATGACGTCCTGCCCGACTGGCTCAAGGACAACGATTACCTCCTGCACGGACACCGGCCCCCCATGCCCTCCTTCCGTGCCTGCTTCCGGAGCATCTTCCGGATACACACCGAGACGGGCAACATCTGGACACACCTGCTGGGTGACTGCGGGGAAGGGGGAGCTCTGGGGCTGGAGGGGCTCAGACCCTGCATTAGGGTCAGGACAGGCTCGCTGTCGGGTCCTCTCCGTGCCCAGGGCTCCCTGTGCAGATCCTGTGCATGCAGGAGGATCGGACATGGAGTGCCTGGAGCTCCTGGAGCCCCTCGGGAGAGAGGGACCAGGGCTGGGCTCAGCCACTGCAGGAGGGGGATGGGAAATGTGTCCTGGGCAAAACATGGAAGCCTCAGAGGATGTTCCTCTGAAATGAGTCCAGAGGANGGGCTTGGAGCAGCCTGGGCTAGTGGAAGGTGTCCCTGCCCATGGCAGGGGGTGGAACTGGGTGAGCTTTATTGTCCCTTCCCACCTAAACCAGTCTGTGATTCCATGACTCTGTGAAACACAGGGATGCTCAGCAGCTCTTTGCCCTGTGCCTGCCCCTTCCCCCGACCCCAGCCCTGCTCATTTGCACCAACAAAGGCCTCAGCCAAGGACCCACTGTGGGTCACTGAGCACCCCTGGGATACATCCAGGACCTCCCAGAGCATGGCCAGGGCTGTTCTCATCCTGGCTCTGCTGAACTCTCCCACAGTCCCCCTGACTTCCCGCTCCACGTGTTCCTGCAGGGTTTGTTCTGTTCCTCTGCCTGGGGATCCTGACCATGCTGCGGCCCAACATGTACTTTATGGCTCCTCTCCAAGAGAAGGTGGTGTTCGGGATGTTCTTCCTGGGAGCAGTGCTGTGCCTCAGCTTCTCCTGGCTTTTCCACACTGTCTACTGTCACTCGGAGAAGGTCTCGCGGACTTTTTCGAAGTGAGTCAGCACGAGTGTGGTTGTGTGGTCTCCTGGGAGGTTTTGGGTTCTTGCAGCACTTCTTCCTGGAAAGCACTGCATTCCCAAATGTTTTATCCTTGGGGGAAGGGAGCATCCACCCAGTCCAGCATGGAACTGAGGGGGAACCACAGCAGGATTCTGGAGGGCTCTGCCTGAGTACCTTAAATCTGCCAGGTCAGGGGCCTCAGGTGCACGATAAAGATCCTGGGGCCCTGCAGCTCCCAAGGGAACAGGATCCTTGCTTCCAAGAGAGTAGGCTCTGTGCTCCCAAGGGAACAGGCTCTGTGCCCCTCGTAGCAGTGAACTGAGGAGGGGTCTCACTCTCACTGGGCAGCCGGGGGCCATGGCCAGTTTGGCAGGTCCCAGTTCACTGGATGCTTTTAAAAACCTCTAGTTTGGATCCAATTTGGACTGAAACCAAATGGAAAGACGGAACACAAACAGGATTCCCAGTGGAGTGGGAAGCCTGGTCAGTGGTTTGTGCCTCTTCCTGGGCTGCTCCAAGAGTCAAGCTCTCATCAGCCTTCACAGTGAGGCTCTCAAGTGACATTCTGCTCCCACATGGCTGTTAAAGGCATTTATTTGGGTGCTGCTTGCTGTGAATCCTGTCCATCCCCTTTGCACAACGCCCAGAGATCCCACGGGATCCTGTCTCCAGAACAAACCCAGCAGGAATGC
Organism: Edolisoma coerulescens; assembly: GCA_013397115.1. Lineage (NCBI taxonomy): Eukaryota > Metazoa > Chordata > Aves > Passeriformes > Campephagidae > Edolisoma > Edolisoma coerulescens. The sequence goes on along the minus strand of VWZW01006980.1, from coordinate 117,491 downwards.
CCTTGTGTTCCTAGGAAGGCAATGGGGGCAGTGCAGGTGCTATGTTTCGGTGGTGAGATGAGAGGAGGATCACAGATCCATGTGCACAGGGATTTGTTCCCGGTGGTTTGAGCTCCAGCCCCTCTTTCCCCTCCCCAGCGTTCCCACCATGCCCAGGCCCTTCCTCCTGTCACACCTGGCCCTGATGGGACCCCAGCACACCCCTCCTGCCCAGTGACTCCACTCAGGTGCAGGCTGGAGAGTTCCCACACATGGAGAGGGTGGATTTTGGGGCTCACCAGTGGCTCTCTGTTGTTGCATCCTGGCTGCAGGTTGGATTATTCAGGAATTGCACTGCTGATCATGGGGAGCTTCGTCCCGTGGCTCTACTACTCATTCTACTGCTCCCCACAGCCAAGACTCATCTACCTCTCCATCGTCTGTGTCTTGGGTATCTCTGCCATCATTGTGGCACAGTGGGACCGATTTGCCACACCCAAGCACAGGCAGACCAGAGCAGGTAGGAGCTCCCTCCTTCCCCAAGTCCTGGGAGGCACTTTGGGCAGATCCCATTTGGGAAAAGCTCTGGGCACTGCAGGATTCGTTCCCCCCAAGCAGCACAGCACTGCAGGGAGCAGCCTCCTGCCTTCTCTTGCTGTGCTGGGGATTCATCTCCTGAGCCGAGCCTGAGGTTTGGAGTTTAAAAATAGCCCTGGGCAGGCTGGGGCTGTGCCTTTTCTGCCCTCCGTGGGAAGCAGTTTGGCAGCAGGAACCTGCAGCTGGGGCAGAGGAGGAAGACATCCCTGAGCTCTTCCCTGCCAGGGGCACGCTGGCTGGTCCCTGCCCTCCTGGGGGTGGAGTGGGGGGGCTGCCTACAGCCCTACACCCCAGTTTATCCTCACAGCAGGTCCCATCAGCCTCGCTGAGCACCAGGAGATGCCTCCCTCCCCAACTCCCAGGGGTCCCGAAGCAAATGTCTCTTGGAGCACTGTCCTGGCTAAATGAGTGAGGAGAGACCATGCTGAGCCAGAGGCCACCTGAGAGCCCTGAGATGAGGGCAGGGGACAGGCAGGACTCATGTCCCCATGGCTCCTCCCCGCTGCATCCTGTGCCCCCAGCACGAGCAGGATCCAGCCGGGACCTCCCAGAGCCTCTCCAGGCCAGTGTCACTGTGGTGCCACTTGTTCTCTGCCAACTCAGCAGAGGCCAGAGTTGAACATTTCAGCTGCTGCTGAGCTCCTTCCTCAGGAGAAATGACTTTCCTGGAAAGGGTGGCTGTGTTCCTGGTGCAATCCAAAGGGCTGGCACCTTCCAAAATATCCATTCCCATAGCCAGGAGCGGGAGCTGCTGCAGCCCTGCCTAAGAAATACTGGGTGGGTTCTACCCAGCAAGCGCAGGGCGGTTTGACTAGGATGTGGAGCTGTGGATCCCTCATTCTGTGAAGGATAAAAGTGCCATGAGGATTGGAGAAGTTTAAGGAGTGTTTGGACAATGCTTTCAGGCACAGGGTGGGATTGTTTGGGGGTCTTCTGTGCAGGGCCAGGAGTTGGACACAGTGATCCTTATGGGTCCCTTCCAGCTCGGGATACTCTATGAATCCAATGAAGAAAAGCTTCTTCCTTAGCACAGGATGAGGGCTCAAGGGGAGTTGGTGGGAGGAGCAGCTCCCCCTCCACACCGAGCTCCTTTCCCTGACCTCCTCTCTGGGCCACAGGCGTGTTCCTGGGGCTGGGGCTGAGCGGGGTCGTGCCCACCATGCACTTCACCATCGCCGAGGGCTTTGTGAAGGCCACCACGGTGGGGCAGATGGGCTGGTTCTTCCTCATGGCTGTGATGTACATCACGGGCGCTGGGCTCTACGCCGCCCGCATCCCTGAGCGCTTCTTCCCGGGCAAGTTCGACATCTGGGTGAGTGTGGGGGTGAACGGGGTGTCTGGGGGCAGCTCTGGGCTCAGGGGAGGGGGCATTGAGGGGCTGGAGGCTGGGGGCGTCCTGCTGTGCCTCAGTACATGCTGGCAGGCATACCTTGAACGGGCGCCGTGCATGGGCAGGGTAGGGCAAAATACAGGGTGGGAATCACTGCTGGGAGCAGAGAGCGGGGAGCAGAGGGCAGAGGACAGTCCTGGAGCAGTGAGGAAAGAGGAGGAGCTGTTGACGGTGTTCCTGTCCCCTTTGGTCTCGTCTGAAGGCTTTTTTGCTTCCTTGCAGTTCCAGTCTCATCAGATCTTCCACGTGCTGGTGGTGGCTGCAGCCTTTGTCCACTTCTACGGGGTGTCCAACCTGCAGGAATTCCGCTATGGCCTGGAGGGGGGGTGCACAGATGACTCTCTCCTCTGAGAGCACCTGGTTTTAGTACAAGCTTCCTAAGTGCTTTTTAAACTCTTGTCTTTGCTAAAATCAAAGGAAGACTCAAAACCATTTGGGGTTGTTGTTTTTTTTTTAAAGAAACAAAAAAATAAGAAACGGATAAATCCTTTAGCAAAGTTGTTGACCAAATCCTCACCCCCTTCCCCACGCACTGCGCTGGGGCTGCAGGGGGACTCCCGCCTCCTCCAGACAGTGTTTTAGCTGCACCGGGATCACCTGCTGCTCCGACAGCACAGGGAACAGCTCCCTGCTCCCGCACAGCCGAGCACATCCCGCTCCTCACGCACCAGGAGTTCTGCATATCCCCCGCGGCAGTGCCTGGCTGGGGCAGCCCCAGGCACGGGCACACACTCATGTAATTTAAAGTTTTAATTGTTCTTTTTTGTTTTGTTTTGTTTTCCTTGACAAAGTAATGTAAACATAAATGAAAGAATATTTAATATTTAATACTAAGCTTTAAGACGATGCGCTGCCGCCGCAGTCCTCAGCTCCCTCACTGTTGGGAGGAGGGAGGAAGGACAGTGTTGTAGGGAATGTAGAGCTGCTGTAGCTGATTGAAATAAAAAGGTCAATAGTTCAGTGTCACTGCCGTGTCCATGTCTGTTTTTGGGGGAGAGAGGGCTCTGGGCACCCTCAGGAGCAGGGCAGGAGTGCCCTGGGGCAGTGGGATCCCTCCAGCTGCAGTGGAGCCTGGATGGGGCTGGAATAAAACAGGAAATTGGGGTGTTGTGGTGATGACAGGGCAGGAAACCCAGCCCTGGCTGGTGACAGCTCCGGGGCTGTGACTTCCCTTGGGGCTCAGCAGGGCAGGAGAGGTGTCCCAGCCTGGCTAGGGTGGGAGCAGTGCAGGACCATGCCCCAGTCAGAGGCTTCTCCTGGTGCACAGGGCACAGGGACTGTCAGGGTTTCAGAGGGGCAGAGGCCAGCACAGTAAAGCCCAGCTCAGGCAGCTGAAGGCCACTTCCTGACCTAGGGGTGAGGGAGGGTGGGCAGAGCCACCACAGCCCGCACAGGTGGGGGCATCCTTTTGCTGAGCTGTTTGGATGTGGCCCAGCTTTGGAAATCCCCCAGGCTGGGGCTGGTGGGAGCCCCCCGGGCAGGCAGCAGCAGGTCCTGCATCCCCTATCTCACCTGGGCAGAGCCCGACCAGTCCTGTGTCCCACCCCTCACCCAGGCTGAGCCTGCTCCCAGACACAGCACTGCTGCGAGAGGTCACCCCGTGCTCCAGGAGGTGACATGGATGAGTGTCCCCCCCATCCCAGCAAAGCTCCGTGATGCACAGCCAGGCCTGGGAGTGGCACCCTGGAACTCCCCATGGATCTGAACAACACCCGAGTGCTCCTCCTCTGGAGGGTGGGAAAACACCAGGGATCTGAACACCTGGGTTTGGATACACAGGGAATCTCCAAGTGTAACTGTCTCTCAGAGCACACTCACCTGAGAACAGAAGAGACACCACCTGAGTGACACAAATTGAGAAAATGGTCTTCAAAATCTGCCTGAGGAACCAGGGAAGTGGCAAAGCAAGATGAGCCTTCACACACAACAGAAACACACAAAAGGTGCTTTTGTGTCTAAGGGCTTGAAAATTACAAACCAGGGGTAATTCTTAAGGGATGAGACACAAGCCCTGGTAGTCCTGGGGTGATTCTGTGAGGCAGGCGGGTGGAAATGGGAAGATGTCCCTTCCAAGGACACAGGAGATGGTCAGGCTCTCACATGTGCATGCACACCTCGTGCAACCCTAATCCACCCACTTGTCAACATTACTGCGAGCACTTCTGTTCCTTCCATCCTCTGCTTCCACTACATGGCTGACTTGGCTTCCTCCTCCCTGGGCAGAGGAAAAGCCAGATAACTGCTCAGATAACATTACTCAAGTCTTTCTGGATACTGTATCAGGAACTGCCAGCACACAATAGCATCAATGAGTTAATTAACAAGTTGCAACAGAAAACCTCGCTGGATATGATTTTGTAACTGCTGGAAAGAAGGAAGGGGCCTCCACAGCTGGAATTTAAGGACAAAACCGCAGAGCAGATGTGGTAACTCTGCTCAGGCCAGGATCCGAGATGAAAAGCAGGAGGCTGCGCTGGCAGCAGGTGCAATGCTTCTCCCTCCAGCCCCATAACCTAAATCTGACAGGGAAGAGGCTACAGTCCAGGTGCGTTCACTGCAGGTGTGACATCCCAGAGGAGGCTCCAAGACTTTCGCTCCAGTCTGTGTCCAAAGGATGACAAGACTCCGTTTGGTCCTTGTCTCAAATCTCCTTGTATTCTACCAGACACGTGTAACATTACAGCAATGGAATATATCAGGAATAAATAGATTTTCTTTTCTAAAAGTTCTCCTGAGCAGTGTGACATTAAGAAATGCTGCAGGTCCTCCTGGCATGGTGTGTAAGGGACAACCACTGGTGTTAAGCACAAACCCCCTCCACGTCCTCCAAGTGGGACCGCTCAGGAACAGGGAAGGAAGTGGAAGAGGGGGAGGAGGAGGAAGAGGAGGAGGAGGAGGAGAAGGAGAGGGAGAAGGCGGCCGGGGACCATCACTGGTACTGTCGGTAGTCGCTGAACGGGGGTGGCTGGAGCTGGGATGGATCCTCTGACAACTGTGGGCCTGAAGCAGGGACAGGGGAAAAGGCAAATAAATACCAAAAGGCAAGAGATTCTTCCTATTAACAGAATTCCCAGCTGGTTTGTTTATATAAATCCCTCTTAAAATTAATCGTAAATCCTGGAATGGTTTGGGTTTCATAAAAAGTTTCAAAAGTTGCATAGAATCCCAGACTGCTTTGGGTTGGAAGGGACCTTAAAGCTTATCCAATTCTATCCTCTACCATGGGCAGGGACCCCTTCCACTATCCCAGGTTGCTCCAAGCCCTGTCCAACCTGGTCTCAAACACTTCCAGGCATGGGGCAGCCACAGCTTCTCTGGGCCAGGGCCTCCCCACCCTCACAGGGAAGAATTCCCACTATCCCATCTATCCCTGCCCTCTGGCAGTGGGAAGCCATTCCCCCTTGTCCTGTGACTCCCAGCCCTTGCCCAAAGTCCCTCTCCAGCTCTCTTTTAGGAAAAGTACACTGTGCAAGCTGCTCCAAAGACAAACCACTTCTCTCCAAGTTTCACAGAACCATGGAATTGTGGAATGATTTGGGTTGGAAGGGACCTTACAGCTCATCTTGTTCCATCCCTTGCCATGGGCAGGGACACTTTGCACGAGACAAGGTTTTCTAACAGGAAATGAACTAGAGCAGGAGGAGGGAAATCTTTCCAGTTACATAAAGGAGCTGGAAACTTGAATGTTAGTGCCCTTGAGGTGACCTTGGCCCCTCTGGAAAGGTTTAACCACAGTGACTTGCCCAACAATAAAGCAACCAGTGAAACGGAACAAGTGTGGAATCAGCTTCCTGATCCACTGCCTGCTGCTGGAGGGAGCAACACAGCTGTGGTGGGACAATCCAGAGAGAATTAATTGTCATGGACAGATGATACACTTTCTCAAGGCAGATTAATTTTCAAGCATCTTTAAAGAACAGAAATTGTCATAGTTTAGGTTGGATGAAGAATATTGGTGAACAAACCCAGGAGAGGATTCACTTGGGAATCAGTGACCTGCTCCTCATCCAACACTAGTAGTTTGTGTTCTTCCCAAAATAAGGTGGAGCATTTCTCCCATGAGGAAACGCTGAGAGAGCCAGCAATGTGAAGCCTGAAGAGCAGAGGCTGCAGGGAGACCACAGAGACCCTTCCAGTGCCTAAAGGGGCTCCAGGAGAGCTGAAGAGGGACTTTGGACAAGAGCCTGGAATCACAGGACAAGGGGGAATGGCTTCCCACTGCCAGAGGGCAGGGTTAGATGGGATATTGGGAGGAAATTCTTCCCTGTGAGGGCAGGGAGGCTGTGGCCCAGTTTGCCCAGAGCTGTGGCTGCCCCATGCCTGGAAGTTTCCAAGGTCAGGTTAGAGAAGGCTTGGAGCAACCTGGGATAGTGGAAGGTGTCCCTGCCTACGGCAGGAGGTGGAATGAGATGGGCTTTGAGGTCCCTGCCACCCCAAACCAGTCTGGGATTCTGCGACAGAGATATTTAGGATTTTCCACAGGAAGCAGTCACATTGAATGGAAGTTTCTGACTCAGTGAGAGCCCTGCTTGCATTTTACCTGGGAAAGAGTAAAGGGATGTAGATACTGAAGCAGTTTAGAAGAGAATCACCACCACCCTTTTTGGAAGTCATGTATCTGTATCTGCTGGGTCTTTATCATCTCATTTACCCTGGGGTTCCCCACACAGACCACAGCCTGCCAGAACCACACCTCTTTTCCACAACTTGCTGCCTGCCATTCCCTCAAACCACTGTGTCCCACCCCTGAGTAAAACCCTTCTGCCACCATGTGCCAGGTGTGTGGCAGAAGCCAAGGACAGCAGGGACATCCCTGCTCTCAGCCATGCCCCCTCCAGTCTCAGCCATGCCCCCACCAGCAGGAAGCAGCTGGTGACAATCTCATGTCATCAGCACCTGCAGCTCCTCCCTGGCTTTCCACAGCCTCAAGAGCTGGCAGGGCAGTGCAGATTCACTCTAGGATAAGAAGATGACTGCCAGGGGCACATCAGCAAGGCAAATCCTTGTGACACATCTGCTGGCTCCTTACCATTTGGGAACTGTGTGGAGGCAAATCTTGTCAGCAGAATTCCAGCTCCTTCAATCAAGGCCAGGAGAATTCCTCCCATCGCGGCAGAGCCGACCATGGCAACGGGGCCATCTGGAAATGAAAAGCACAAACCAACACTTTTAATTTCTTTGCTACATGTTAGAATCCATCGAATGCCAGGATGGTTTGGGCTGGAAGAGACCTTAAAGATCACCCCATTCCACCCCCTGCCATGGGCAGGGACAACTTCCACTAGCCCAGGGTGCTCCAAGCTGCACCCAACCTGGCCCTGGACACTTCCAGGGATCCAGGGGCAGCCCCAGCTGTTCTGGGCACCCTGTGCCAGGGCCTCACCACCCTCTTCGTGCAGTCCTAATCTCTCCTAAAGCAGACTCAGAGCAGTAATTTTGCATCCATTAAGCTGCATTAAAGGATAATTACTGGGCAACTCCCCCCACCCTCCCTTCAAGGAACACTGGGAACATTCGGGAGCCTGATTATTACTTTCCTAAACGCAGGAGAAAAGTTTCAGATTATTTTTCAGCGTCTGAGACAGCAAATCCCAATTTGGGTGTCACAGACTGTTGTTTTGCTACAACAATGAGAACTGTACATTTAGAGAACAGGAGGTTTTCAACTGATATCCCTAGTTTCTTACTTCTTGCAGCTAAAATGGCTCCAGTCAGGGCTCCGCTCGTGATGGAATTCCAGGGATCTTCCTTCCCTCTCATCCTGACCATACTGCAGTCGATCATGGAGAAGAGACCTCCCCAGACAGCAAAGCTCCCTGTTCCAAATCAAACCAAAGCCACTTTGGAGAGAGCAGAGAAGCCAGCTGTGCTGCACAAGAGGTGCTGTGGTGTTACTGTGCTCCCTTTCAGACATGAAGCAAACTCATAAAGAGCCAAATACAGGTTAAAATCAATACAGGAAAATTTCCAACTTGTCATGTCATTATCCCCCTCTCCCCCCATTTTATATATCATCTCACTTATCTACAATTAACCACAGAAAGTTTATCAAACTGTGATTATAATGGAACTTTCATCCTAACAAAGTCAGACCAGCTAAGGGAACTTCCAGATTTATCCCTTTTTAACATATTTCCTCACAGACAATGATGCAGAGTCATGTCACACCTCACACCTCACCCAACCCTGCTCCTGGGGCCTCAGGAGCTCAGCATCCTACAGTACATGCAGGGACACCCCCAAGTTCTATTTTTGATCCAAGCTGGATCACTTCTTGTAATGAGTTAGTTTTATCTTAACCCCCTGCACACCATGAAGAGGCTCCAGGGAGCTCTGCTGTTTATGACCAGTTATTACTGCTGGCTTACCACTCCAGGAACACAGACTCTTTCCTCCCCAACCAAACTCACTTTGGATATATCAGAACTGTATTTACTCATTGCTTGGGCCAACAAACCTGCTGAGACTCAGCTCAGGTGTCAGTGCACCTGCACCTTGTTATGTTCCCAAACTCTGTTATCTACCAAGAGTCAATTCTGTGCAACAAAACCCCAGAATTCATTACCTCCCAGTTGTGGAGCTCTGGTTTTAATGGCTGTCAAACTGCCCCGCAGCCGGTGGTTTACACCCTGAAATAAGAGAACTTAGTTAAAATAAAACAGTAAAATCTTACAGCCAAGCTGAGTCTATATTGCAAAAACCTGCCAATACACTTCTGAGCCGCCTCAGCAGCTGTGAGGAGCTGAGACAAAGTGTGCTTTACACCTATTTATCACTCCCTTACAACATTCCTGTCAGGTACATATGGGAATCAGAGTCACCAGGCAGGAAACAATTTGGGTTCACAGTCTGAGTGGCCCAGTGGGACTGAAGGAGGCATTACAATAACATTTTAGCAGGATAAGCAGTGATTTTTCACATGTATCATTTTTTCTTCCTATCTGATGGGCAATCCCACTAGCTGTCCCATGTTTAGTCATTCCTGCAGGTGGAATATACAGTCCTTGTCTTTGTAGCCAAGAGAAGCAAAGTCAAGCTGAGCCTTCCAGAGTCCAATACTCAACATGTCACCCAGGACCCCACAGAACAATTACACATTTTCCAACACTTTAACAGTTTAAAGAATATCCACCAAGTTTTATTTTTGTTACAATCATGCAGAAGTGGGGATAGGTATATTTAGCAAGTCTCAAGCAAAATTAAGAATCTAATTAAGCACATAGTCCTTTCCAAGTGAAGTGTCTGCAGGATCTGACTAGTTCAGAAACAGTTATTTATTAAACCCACCTCAAACCAACAGCTTATTGTCAGAGTAACACCAAAAACATCTTTTATATGAAGTCAGAGAAATTTTAAAACAAATGTTCAAGTAGCAATTAGATCTTAATTTATCAAATGTCTCTGCAATATAGCCAAAATTATAGCCAAAATTTTGCAGCAGATATCCCAAAAGTGAAAACCGACTTGCATCAGCAAAACTTCACTTCCATGTTTACTCACTCTTGCACTGAAGCCAAACCTGAGCATTAAAAAATCGAGTAAATAAAAAGGGCAACGATTAAATAAGAGATTAATTAAAGAAAATTATACCCTTTAATATAAATCTGAAGGAGAAAAAGGTTCTTTGAGTCATTCCATGTTTTAAAAGAAAGGGAGAGGCCAGGAGAGGAAGGAGAGCCCAGGCTTCATGTCCCTCCATGCAGACAGAACCACAGGCAGGAGATCAGCCAAGATGGATGTTTCCTGCTGCACTTCCCCATCCCGAGGGAAACGTTCATCACTTAGGGAGGAACAAGCTACCAGTGTCCCATTGCGGCCACCAGAGCAAATGGAGAAGCAGCAACTTTATCCCAAAAGATGAAGGACTCCCACAGATCTTGAGCCAGGACAGATTCTAATGCTCTGGATTAACAATGTACAGGTCTCTAATCAGCCCTGCTCCCCGCACAGGGATTTATTCTCCTTCCCCTTCACTGCCACACTCCCTGGGGAAGGACGGTGGAGGCAAGACTGCAGTCAATGCACCTTCAGAGGATTTTACTCACCACTGGGGAATTTCGGAAGCCTTTGATAGCCTGGAAAATGCCCCCTCCTATGGCCCCCATGGTGAAGGCCCCTCCGCAGTCATCCACTATCCTCCAGGGACTGGAAAGAAAAGTAGAGATGGAAATATTAAATCCCATCATGTTAAACCGTGTAAGTGACTGGGACGGGTCCAGCACTTCGGCACTGGTATAACTGGGGTGAAGATCAAGCCTGGTGGCTATACTGTCTCACATCCAGCTCACTGAGCAGGCAGCAACAAAAAAACAATATTACAGCAAAACAAACTCAACCTTTGTCAGAGTCTCCTGGCCCACTTCCCTGGAGTGGGAGGAACCAAATATACAGAAATGCCTGAACTCCTCACACAAGGCAGAGACAAACTTCCATCATGGAAAACTCCTGCAGAATTCCAGCTCTGCCCTACTTACATAGTGTAAATAACTTTAAATTCCCTGATCTCATTCTTCTCTTGACCTACAGAGAACTGAGGTAGCAAATTCCATGAGACTCTGCTCCCAGTTGGCACAAAACACATTTTCTTGAATCACTCACCCTTTTCATTAGTTCTGCTTATTTAAGTGAGACTTCAAAGTCATCTTTGCTGAGCTGGAAAGGTTTTTCCTGATGCATCCTGGATCTTTGAAGTCCATTCAAACAAAACAGAGATCCCTTCAGAGGTATAGCAACCACAATTCCTGCTCCAACACCACAGAGTAGCCAGGAAAACCTTGCACAGAAGCACTTTCCTGCAGCACAGACTGTCAGCACCTGCCAGGGGAGCCTTAATTTGGGGTTCAGAACCTCTGCCAAGAACTGGAGCCTTGCAACCCTAAACCAAACTCTTAAATTAGGTGAGCTTTAAGATGCCATTAACTTCTGTTGTCACAGTGGGTAATTTCAGAGCATAAAATAACAAAGTTGTTTGGTTTCTTTCATCTTGTATTGAGATCTTCCAGCCAAGCCCTCCGGTAATTTAACTCCTGCACTGCCAATAACCAGAAAACGCAAAAATCAGCCTACAACAGCATGCAGGTCACAAATCTAGCACCATGGCAAGCTCAGTGTTTATGTCAGGCAAGAGCATTAATGAGCATTTCGAATTTCACTCGGAATGTCATGTTTCTGTTCCTGAGGACCCCCTACAGCTTCCAGCTCCTGCACATGAGGACATCATCCCTGACCTGCCACTTCCCCACCTTAAAGACATCCTCTAGTGAGGGGTGACAAACCCCTCTGACTGTGCTGCAGGCTTTGCCACAAGGTGTCTTCTTCCTGAAAAAAGTATCTCTAATTTGCAGTCCCTCCTCCTGCATGCTCTCCCTGGCTCCTCATGCTTGTGACCTACTTCCAAATTTCCTCCTCTGCATCCAGCCCTGCCCCCTGCCCAAGGGAACTCCCGTGTGCACAGGTCACACTCAATGTTGGCTTTGCTTTTGTACCTTGGATCGCTGGTTTGTTCCCAAGGCACCAGGACCCCACCCAAGTGTCACCACTGAGTGTCCCCAGTGACATCCACATCCGGGTCCCAAACCCACATGGCCTCAGGAAACAAGGGGGTGTATTTTATCCTTCATCACCTCCTGTTTTTCTGCCCTGACTGCACTTGGTCTCATCTTATCTCATTACAACCCCCTCAGGCCTAACTGCATTCAATAATTCAACAGTTTATTTTCCTTCTGCTCTTTCCTGCATCAGGAAAAGGTTCCAGGCACACTCTTGTCTGAGATGCCAAGATGAAAAGCAACTCAAGTCTTTCTTCTCGGGGTTTTTTTGTTGTTTTGTTCTCACATCTCCTGTGCAGATTTTGATCTCCTCTGTTATGAATAAAACATCTCATCCCAACTCTCTCCCTTTGTTAACTCTCTAACAGTGATTTTGTTAAAAGGCTTTTTGGAAATCTAAATGGATTATGTAAAGCGGGCTTCCCTTATCCACAAAGTCAAGGAATTCCAATCTAGAAATCATGGCTGCTTTTTCCTGAAGCCTCGTTAATGAGACCCCAATTATGGAATGCTTCCCTCTTTAACCTCATTAGCTGTTACCTTTGGGGTTCCTAATTTTCCTTTTAAACTACTCTCCAAGCTTTTCTGAGCAGCTTTTAAATGAGAGAACCTCTTTGATCCTGGCACAGCCAGCCCGTGTGTCAGCTCCTCCAAACTCCCTCAGAGCTGACACAAAATACCCCCAGCCCTGGCACTGCTTGACCTCATAAAGAATTGGAGGAGAAGAAAAGAGTTTATTCCATTGTTAATCTGGCACTTATCTACAAGCATAACATTACTGCTAATTGTTTCCCTGACTCTGAGGGGAGCCCCAGCTGCAGGGAAATGACATGTGGGTAAGGTCAGGTTCCTGCTCCTGATGGCACTAGAGATTGCTCAGAGATGAGGAGAGCAGAGGGCAGGACTTCACTTTTCCCAGAGCTCCGGGACAGCCACATTCCAGCTCTGGCTGCCTGGGAGAGGGGTGAGTCCTCCCTCTGAGCCCCACAACATCCTGCAGCTCTCCTGACAGCTGGAAAACTACTGGAATCAAGAGGCCACCAAACTTTAAATGAACTAAGGGGCCTTTTCTCTGTGCCAACGACTCATAGGGAACCAGCCTGACCCCAGGATAGCAGCTCCCGGGGGCTGGACAACAGGGGGACCACAGGGTGACCAGCAGCAAAGGGGTCAGAACAACGGAGGACACCAGCAGCCCCACACGGCTTGGCAGCAAAACATCTCTATTGTACAGCATTAAGGACACAGGTTCAAGCTGTGCCTGGAGAGGGTCAGGTTGGATATCAGGAGGAATTTCTCCACAGAAAGGACTGCCAGGCATTAGAGAGGGCTGCCCAGGGAGGTGGTGGAATCCCCATCCCTGGAGGTGTTCAAGGAATGACTGGACATGGCACTCAGTGCTCTGGTCTGGTTGACAAGGTGGGGATGGGTCACAGGTTGGACTTGATGGTCTGAGAGGTCTTTTCCAATCTCAGTAATTCTGGGATTACCTGGAGCCCACAGCAATCTATTAATAAATACAATTTACTTTGCTCATGTCCCAGATTTATGCTGTAAAAAGGCATGGGTGACATTTATGGGGAAACTTAATAAATGTCAGCAGAGCAACCTGCAAAGTTTGGGAAAAGCCTTGTGAACAGTCGCAGGTCTCTGTCTGCAAAGGCGAGCAGAATATCAGGATGGTTTGGGCGGGAAGGGGCCTTAAAGATCATCCCATTCCACCCCCTGCCATGGGCAGGGACACCTTCCACTAGCCCAAGCTGCTCCAAGCTCCATCCAGCCTGGCCTTGGGCACTTCCAGGCATGGGGCAGCCACAGCTCCTCTGGACAACCTGCGCCAGGGCCTCACCACCCTCACAGGGAAGAATTTTTTTCCCAATATCCCATCTAACCCTGCCCTCTGCCAGTGGAAAGCCATTCCCCCTTGTCTTGCCTGTCACTCCAGGCCCTTGTCCCACGTCCCTCCCCACGCTGAGAGAGAACTCTACCCAGGATTCAGTAACCCTGCACCTGAGATTGCATTTAATCTTTTTATTACTACAAATACAACCTTTGACTTGCAACCAATGTGGCTGTGTAGGTCTACAAAGACAGTGCTGAACTGGGACAGAATTCCGACATTGCCAGCTTGGCATGGAGGGGGCCCGGGGGCCGAGCTAGGCTTATGGAAATGGGGGGGGAGAGGGGCAGGGCCACTGGGGGGTGAGGGGAGCCTNCTGAGGGGGGCGTGGGGGAGGCTGAGAGTGAGGGGGGCCGTAGATAAAGGAAGGCTGAGATGGGGTGATGAAAATGGTGGCACTGAGGATCGGGGGGGCCGTGGATAAGAGGAAAGACTGAGGACGGTGTCTGACTGAGATGGTGACTGAGGATGAGGGGGGACTGAGGATTGGAGGGGCTGTAGATCGGGGGGAGACATGAGGCGAGCTGAGAATGAGGGGGGATTGAGGATGGATGGTCTGAGAATGACGAAAGGACTGAGAATGAGGAGGGGAGTTGAGGGGGGGCAGCCTGTGAATGAGGGAGACTGAGAATGTGAGGAGCTGAGGATGAGCGGGGATTGAGGATAGGGAGGCCGATGATGGGGGGCTGAGGCCGAGGGGGGCTGAGGATGAGAAGGCACTAAGGATAAGGGAAGGCTGGTAGGGAAGCTGAGGATGAGGGACAGAGGTGGGGCTGCGAATAACGGGGTGCTGAAGGACCGAAGCGCTCCCCGACGTGGGACCGTCACTGCAGCGCCCGCCGCCCCCGGAGGCGCATAAGCGGCGCAGGCCGCAGGGCTCCGTCGGCTCCTCGCCGCTCCGGGAGGCCGCGCGGGGCTCGGCAGCGGCGGGGTTTGGCTGCCCAGGCCCCGAGCCGGCCCCGCGGAGCGGCCTCCGCCACCTCCCTCAGAGGGCCCCACCAAGGTCAACCCCGCCCC
>VWZW01006980.1:79497-100424 GCA_013397115.1 Edolisoma coerulescens | reverse complement strand
ATGAGGCAGCCACAGCTTCTCTGGGCCCCCAGGGCCTCCCCGCCCTCACAGGGAGAGGAATTCCTTCCGAATATCCCATCTAACCCTTTGTCCTGCCACTCCAGGCCCCTGTCCAAAGTCCCTCTCCAGCGCTTTAGGAACAGTACCTGTGCAAGCTGCTCCAAGAACAAACCACTCTGCTCCAAGTTTCATGAAATCATGGAGAGGTTTGGGTTCGAAGGGACCTTAAATCTCATCCCGTTCCACCCCCTGCCATGGGCAGGGACATCTTCCACTAGACCAGGTTGCTCCAAGCCCTGTCCAGCCTGGCCTGGAACGTCAGGGCCGAAGCCCATGTCATTCCTGATGCTGCTGCATGAGCTGGGCTGACCTCACATGTCCCAGGGGATGCTCCTGTGGTTCTCGGTGGAGCTGGGAGCTGGGACTTGACGTCCCTACCACCAGGTCAGCTCCCTGGGCAGGCAGAGCTGCAAACCAGAGAACAGTGTTCGTGATGGCAGGAGATTCCCAGGCAGCTTGCAAAGCTCTCGGAACAAGATGAGGCTGTTCCCTCTTGTCCCATCACTTGTNGCCAGGGCCTCCCCGCCCTCACAGGGAGAGGAATTCCTTCCGAATATCCCATCTAACCCTTTGTCCTGCCACTCCAGGCCCCTGTCCAAAGTCCCTCTCCAGCGCTTTAGGAACAGTACCTGTGCAAGCTGCTCCAAGAACAAACCACTCTGCTCCAAGTTTCATGAAATCATGGAGAGGTTTGGGTTCGAAGGGACCTTAAATCTCATCCCGTTCCACCCCCTGCCATGGGCAGGGACATCTTCCACTAGACCAGGTTGCTCCAAGCCCTGTCCAGCCTGGCCTGGAACGTCAGGGCCGAAGCCCATGTCATTCCTGATGCTGCTGCATGAGCTGGGCTGACCTCACATGTCCCAGGGGATGCTCCTGTGGTTCTCGGTGGAGCTGGGAGCTGGGACTTGACGTCCCTACCACCAGGTCAGCTCCCTGGGCAGGCAGAGCTGCAAACCAGAGAACAGTGTTCGTGATGGCAGGAGATTCCCAGGCAGCTTGCAAAGCTCTCGGAACAAGATGAGGCTGTTCCCTCTTGTCCCATCACTTGTTCCCTGGAAGCAGAGCCCTACCCCCACCTGGCTCCACCCTCCTGTCAAGGAGTTGTGGAGAGTGAGAAGGTTCCCCCCCAGCCTCCTTTTCTGCCCTGGGGCCTTGCCCCATCCAGTGGTTTGCAGCCACTTTAAGTTGTAAATTGCTTATTCTTTTCTACTCCTAATTTAACATTACACGCTCTGCTCTCCTGTAAGGGCAGCAAATCATTCGGTAGCAAAAACTGAATGCAAAACAGGTTGTTCTCCAAGGACTTAATTGTTTTAATAAATCATGGGCTGAAGCACCATGAAGGAGCTAGAATGCTCCACCTGCTGTGCTGGGTTTTGATGCTTTAAAAGACTCCTAGGGTTTCACAAACAGGTGTGTTTGGCCTCATTTAACCACCACTGGGGGGAGGTGGGAGTCATGCAATTTTGGAGATTCCTGGGAGGTGGTATTATGGCTTCTGCTTTGGCCAAGAAGGGCAGATAGGAAAAGTAGGAAATCTTGGCCTCTCTCAGCCACCGGAGCAGCTCTCCCCACTGCTGTGTCCTCTGGTACTGCTGTGATTTCATCCCCCTGTGCAGGGCAGTGGTGAGGTACCACTTCCAGTCCTGGGGTCAGTTCTGGGCCCCTCAATTCGAGAAGGACATTGAGGGGCTGGAGCGTGTCCAGAGAAGGGAACGGAGCTGGGGAAGGGTCTTGGGCCCCAGGAGCGGCTGAGGGGCTCAGCCTGGAGAAAAGGAGGCTCAGGGAGGACCTGCTTGCTCTCCAAAACTCCCTGAGAGGTGGGTGCAGCTGGGGTGGGGGGGAGAGGGTGTCAGGCTCTGCTCCCAGGGAACAAGGGACAGGACAAGAGGAAACGGCCTCAAGCTGTGCCAGGGGAGGTTCAGGTTGGATATGGGGAAAAATTTTTCCTGGAAAGGTTGGTCAGGCCCTGGCACAGCTGCCCAGGGCAGAGGTGGAGTCACCATCCCTGGAGGGATTTACAAAACATGTGGATGTGGCACCTGGGGACATGGGTTAGTGGTGGCCTTGGCAGTGCTGGGGGAACTTAGAGGGCTTTCCCAAACTCAACAATTCCATTATTTTGTGACTGCTCCCAAACTGGTCTGACCCTCCTCGGGTTGGCAATTCTTTGCCATAGCCCTTATCCTTTCCCTAATGAGTGGTAGGTTAATTAAGTCAGGCTGAATGGTCATTCTGGTCCCGCCTTTCACAATCTGTGGGAGAGCTGGTGAAACATGGTGAGTCCATGAGGTGCAGGAGCTTCAGCATCACCCAAAGGACCTGGTGGCACTTGTGGGCAGGCTCAGGGAAGATGTCCAAGGGCTTTCTGGGATTTCTGAGTTTCTCCACAGCCAGGATTTGGTTCGTTTCCCAAAATATATAGTCTTCTCCACTCTTGCTGTCATGTGAGTACGTGTCTGGAGAAGAGGTTTTGGATAAAGATGCACTGGGTTTGGGAGAGAAGCGATTTCTCTCACTGGCCACAAGACACCCACCGCCTGTTGTGGCCAGGCAGGGAAATGTCACTCTTCAGCAAATAGCTTAGAAAATTATAAAAAGATCAGTTTTCAACCTCTCCTCCTGCGGGCTCTGAAGGAAAGGGAAAGAAAACAGACTAGAGGAATCCATCCTAAGTTCAGCTGTCCTTTATAAGCTAATAGGGAAAAATAAAGGCAGATGGATGGTCCCAGGTGGCGATGAGAGTGGTGGGGGCATGGAAAACTTTCTCAGCTCTGACAGGGTTTGTAAATATGCATGGAAAAGCTGCTTAATCTGCCTCTGTCTATGTCCCTCCTCTCTAATGGCTTGTTGTGGTGCTTCAAAGCGACTGGTTTGGAAATACTCATTAGTGCCCTCGAGGTGGTGGTTGCTATGGAGATGGGACCCCGATAAATCCGGGACTGACTGATTCAGAGCTGCCAGGAGCTCCTGTGTGCCAAACCACACCGTATCCCACAGCTCCGAACCACACAGGGCCTGGACCATTTCTCTGATGAGGAGAGACTGCAGGAGCCAGGTCTGGTTAGTCCAGAGAACACTGAGAGGGGATCCCATCAATCCAGACAAATATCTCCAAGGGGTGTCAGAGGATAGGGCCAGACTCTTTTCAGTGGTGCCCAGTGACAGGATGGGCAGCAATGGCCATAAACTAAACCACAAGAAGTTCCACCTCAACATGAGGAAGAACTTCTTTCTGTGGAGGAGGGCAGAGCACTGGATCAGCTGCCCAGGGAGGGTGTGGAGTCTCCTTCTCTGGAGATACTCCAAACCCACCTGGAAGTGTTCCTGTGACATCAGGTGACCCTGCCTGGGCAAGGGGGTCAGACTGGGTGGTATCCAGAGGTCCCTTCCAACCCCAGCAATTCTGGGATTCTGGGATTCTGTACTTCACTATTCCACACCGTGGTGCCTGGAACCAGTTCCGGAGCATGGCCCAAGGGTCCCCAAACACATCCCCAGCCCCAGTTGTTGGTAGCCCATGAAGGACCAGTCAGTGCAGACATATCCAGAGCTCCTCTTATTCTGGGGTGAAAATACAAAATTTCTTTCTAGTGTTTTCTTTCTACAGCCTCAAGAACCCTGTGGAATACGGTCTAACAGAACTGTGCCAATATCCCAGTTAAAAAGGGCTATGTGACAGCCAAGATAAATCACAGTGAGACCATCCACTCTAAACCATGACAAGTTTAGGGTGTGCCCTGCTTCTCTCTCAGATTTTCTGCTAATGTAGGAATATTTCCCCACAAAACTGTGCTCTGTGCTACCTCTGCCCGGCTCTGTGGCACAGGGGAGGAGTGCGCAGCAGATGTGGACTCCTGGATCAGGAAAGGATGGGTGATAATTCAGGAGAAACTTGGAGTCTCCCAGGCCACCTTCACAGCTTCTTAGGGAATTTGGTGTGTGGTACTTCTTATCACAAGAATCAAGGTTCAGGAATGACAAAATAGAGATTTTATCAAGGTGTTGATAGTGATTTTATTCTGTTGAAACCAATTTACAACATGGGAAAGTCTGCAATGATTTACTATGAAGGAAAGGCAGAAAAAATTCCAGATTTCCCTTTTAAGTAGAAGGATTCTTTCTCTGGCTTAGCATTGCAGATTGTCCCTGGGGCTGTCTACATGTCCTGTCCCTGGAGCCAGGGATGGCACACCTGGGAATGCTTGGATTGTTCCAAGAAGAGGCAGACACAAAGATGTGATTCCTCACTACCTTTTTGTTGAGTGCTTTCCAGTTGGGAAATGAGCTTCCAATTTGTTGCTTATCTCTTATAAGTTCTTGATGACTGAGCACAACACCACCGTAGAAATACTGGAGGGTTGGACATTTATAGAATAGCATAATGGACTTGTTTAGGTTGGAAAAGATCATCAAGTCCAACTATTCCCCCAGAACTACCACTAACCCAGTAAATTCCTCCAGGGATGGGGACTCCACCACTGCCCTGGGCAGCTGTGCCAGGACTGGGCAATCCTTTCAGGGAAGAAATTTTCCCAATATCCAACCTAAACTTCCACTGGTGCAACTTGAGGCCATTTCCTTTTGTCTTGTCTCTTGTTCCCTGGGAGCAGAGCCTGACAGCCACCTAGGTGCACCCTCCTGTCAGTTGATTTCTTCCATCCCCAGACTCTGTAACTCAAATTTCTCTTCCAAAACACACAGTATTAAAAGGTTTCCAGCCTTGTATCCTGAAAAGTGACCAGACAGGACCTTAGAGAGGTCCAGGGCTGTATTAAGGTGGAAGAAACAAGACAGTCATTTGGCTTCCTCAGGCAAAGACAGCCCCAAATGGGCACCAAACACTAAATTCACTGTGGTTTCTGTTGCCCTCAGCACTGTCACAGCTGGGGCAGTGTTGGGGAAGGAGAGTCAAGGAAGATGGAGAGGGACTTCTCATCAGGAGCTGGAGTGACAGGACATGGGGGAATGGCTTCTCACTGCCAGAGGGCAGGGTTAGATGGGATAGTAGGAAGGAATTCTTCCCTGTGAGGGTGGTGAGGCCCTGGCCCAGGTTGTCCAGAGAAGCTGTGGCTGCCCCATGCCTGGAAGTGCCCAAGGCCAGGTTGGACGGGGCTTGGAGCAGCCTGGGATGGTGGAAGTTGTCCCTGCCCACGGGAGGGGGTAGAATGTGGTGAGCTTTGGGGTCCTTTCCAACCCAAACCATCCCATAATTCTCTGTCTGAGGCCAGCTGGGGAAGGAAATGCCTGTGTCCCTCCCAGTGCAAGTGAGCACCAAGACCAGGGTTGCAGGATCAGTGAAACAAAAGTGATGGGGATGGAATCCACCACAGCAATGTTTAAGTTTGTGCACTTGGAAACTAAACCCAACAGTTTCTACTACAATCTGGAAAAAATCTCAGCCGTGCTGGTGAATCATAGGAAGGATATGAGCAGGACCTGGGCACTGCAGCACTGGAGATAAAGGAAATCCTGGAATGCACCAAGAATGTACATTTCCTGTCAGGATGGAGAATGTCTAGTTTGTTACACACGGCACTTGGAGACTCACCTGAAGCACCCGGTGCCTGTGTGCAGAGTGGGATCTGGCCAGGAAGATGGACAGAGGAGGTGATTAGGCTGAGGAAATTCCTAGGGGGAGCTTGTTTTGTCAAAAAAGACCAAAGGGCTCCTTGCTTGGATAAGCAGAGAGGCCTGAGAGCAGGCAATAAATATTAGGAGGATGATAAAAGATGAAGAAAACCAGGAAGAAGCTGGCAGGATAGTGAATGGGTACAAAATGCTGGACATGGAGTAAAGCTGGCTGGAAACTTGGAGAGAAGAGCCTGTCTCCTGTCCCTGTGGGAGAACTCCCAGGTGCCAGTAGAGCTTCTGTATGGATTAGGGAGATGGAAAAGTTGGTGCCGCCAGCCAAAGCCCAGGCTTAGGGCACTGCCTGGACCAGGAGCAGGGGAGACTCAGGAATTCCATCTGTGCAGAAGGAGGGATGTCTTTGGGGCTTGGCGAGGGGAAGTGGGAGTGTGTGAGGAAGAGCAGCTGCAGGAACAGCCCCTCAGGGTCTGAGGGTCGGTAGGAGCTCTGACAATCCCCAGGGCGTCAGACCGGCAGAGCCGGGAGCGCTCGCTACCTGCTGCCTCCATCCCGCCGGTGGAACCAGTCTGCATCAACACCACCACCTGCACCTCTTCCCCGAGGGGCTGAGCGCTTCGGCTGACGGCACCATCCCAGACTGCAGCGGGATAAAGAGGAAAACTTCCCCTGGAGTGGGTGCTGCCTTACCGATTTCAGCCAAGAGCTGTCACTGTCACAGCAGAGGCTCCCCCCATCCCTTCGTAGCTACGCTGCCCACTTTAGTAGCCCCCCAGCCCCCATGGCACAGGCTGGGGCTGCCTCCTTCACCCCCCATCCCTGGCCTGCCGGCTGGTGCATTTTTCCCTGTTTTCTCACTGGGTTGGCCCATTGCCTTTAAAAGGCGAAATGCTTCGGACTAAATTTGGTCATGTAGCTCTGCATGGTTCCCTGGAATGTCCTCGGGTTTCAGGCTCCTCTGATAGCACCATTCCCCGCCTCCCGCCGGGCTCCATTGGCTTCCCAGCACCCGAACCGCCGCTGGATCCTGTTATTGGCCAACTCTTGGACCGAGGGGTGTCCCCTCTGGATAACCACCGTATCCCGGGCTGCAGAGCTGCTGAGATTTAACACTTCAGCACCTGCTGCCGCTCGGGAAGCAGCCTTGGAGCTTCGGCTTCTTTTTTTTTTCTCCTGCTTTGGGTACCACACAACCGCCACCGTGTCTCGCCAGCGAGCCAAGATGTCCAAAGTGGCCAAATACCGGCGACAAGTTAGTGAAGATCCAGATATAGACAATTTATTGTCTACTTTGTCTCCAGAGGAGATGGAGGAGCTGGAAAAGGAGCTGGATGTAGTGGATGCGGACGGGAGCATCCCTGTGGAGCGCAGTCAGAAAAACCAATCGGAAAACTCCTCACCTGGCCCACAAAACTGTGACACGGCGCTCAACCACAACGCCAAGGACACCAGGAGGCTCCTGCAGCGGGAGCACTCGATAGACGTAAGTTACATCCCCCACTGCCGCTGCGGGAAAGGTGGGAACACACCTCAAACCCACCCCCCCAACCCCCCCGGGCTGAGTGAGGGACGAGATGGGAAACACAAAACCCGAGAAAGGTGTGCGCTTGCTGAGGAGGAATAGCTGTCCCGGAGAGACCAGGGAGCTGGTCCAGGCACTGCAGGAGGGAGCAGGGCGTCCCATAAAATCCCGGTGCTATTAGCAAAGCCAAAACCTGTGCTGGTGTCAGGGGTCTTCTCCCTGTCCCTACTCTAATATCCCTGGGCAGGGCTGGGAGCAGGGCTGGGATTCCCAGGAGGCTGCTGGAGGGGCCACTGCAGTGACAGCGATCCCACGGGCTGCATTTCTTCCTTTTTTTTTTTTTTTCCCCCCCTCCTTTGGAGATCTTTGGACTCTTGGTCCTTTCAATTCTTCTTGTGCAAAAGCTTAAACAGTCTCTGGTTCTTGTGAAATAAAAAAGTTTGCTGCTTTGTGGAAATCACATCGAGAAGCAGGTTTTACCCCATGCCGTTTGTTTTGCATTTATCGTTCATTTAAAATTCCTTCTTTTACTTTGATTTGGATACATTTATCTCCCTCTCTGCGCCTGACAAATCTTTTAAGAGTTTGCTTGGAGCTTGAGAGCTTCATGTCAGTCCCTCTCCTCTTTTTGTGCTGTGCCTTAGTGGGAGCCAGTCCCACTTTTCTGTAACATTTACTAACCTCAGCACTAAGAATATTTGGTATGTGCTTCGTGCGTGGAAGCCTGGGAAGCATCTGGTTTCCCGAGTTTTTCACGGCAGGCTGAGCCAGAAAGTGAAAGACGGCGACTCTTCAGCGATTGATCCATGTAGTCATGGGCTGGTTTCATGTCCCAGCCGGGATTCGCATCTGCTGTGCCCGGGCAGGGCTGGGGAGTGTTGGCAGCACAAGCAGAGCCAAGGATTATGTGGACACCCCTCTGCTCTGGCTCCGATTCCAGATCTATTCCAGGTCACCCAGCTGTACCCTGGGTCTTCCAGCTGGTGAATTGATCTGTAACTACACCAGAGCACTTGGAAATTTCTCTTTTTGGATATTTATGGAGTTTTTATAGGAGGCTCCTCTCTTGACTGTGGCCTGGGCACCCTTGTTCCCTTCTAAATATTGGGAGGAGTGGGAATGAAAATTGCACCTATAGGAGAAATAACTGAAGGTTGATTTTGAAGAGCTGAATAAGGGGTTAAATTGTTCCCCCTCATCCCTGTCCTGGGCAGCCTGGGAGCTCCCTCTGGCTCTGAGGACAAGGCACAGCTTTCACCTTCTGTACGTGGTGCTTGGCATGGTCTGGGGGACAGTGATTGCCATGCCCCTCACCACAGGGGCTCTGCCTGGATTTCCTCACCAGTGGAAAATTTCCCTGTGGTGGGGAAGTGCAGGTGCTGCAGGACAAACCTGCCTGGAGAGGGAAATGCTGTTACGTGGGACCAGTCATCCCAGTGACCGCTGGTTTACAGGTGATCCCGAGAGGTGACACTGAAAAATCTGCTTTTTCAGGTGGGGGGACGCTTGGGTTCGATGTCACTTGTGTTGTTATTTCAGTTTTAACTGTTGGAACCAGAGGGGTTGACTGGGAATCGGCATAGGGAAGTGTCCATGATCAGGAGAAAGGGAGGAAATTTGTGGGGCATGTTAAAAAGAGACCTGGGAAATTGCCTGGTTAAACATAATGTTGTTTGGAAATGCCTGAGAGTATGTGTGCAGTGGGAGAGGACTTGGGATTTGGAAAGGGATGGCGCGGGGAGGAGAGATGCCTGGGAGAGGGTGTAGGGCTCTGGCTGGAGGGGAGGGCAGCACGGGGGTCCTGGGAAAGCTCCTGCTCCTCTCTGAGTTCAGGAGCTTCAGGCCGTGGAAGACAAAGCACATTGGCCACAGGTCAAGTTTGTCAGTGAAAGTGGCCCAGTTCGATTGCATTGCAGTAACTGGATAGGGAAGAACTGACTTTCTTCTTCTATTTCAATCCCTGGAGGCCAAGAAAAAAATATATCCTCCACTCCTTCCTCCCTGGCATTGTTAGGATCTGGGATTAGCACCTAGAAAATGCCAGCTTGCATTGCTGGCACATCAGATCATGCTGCTGGTGGAGCAGGGCTGTGCTCTGCCATGGGGCCCGAAGATGGGGTGGGATGGGATGGGACAGGATGGGATGGAATGGGATGGGATGGGATCATCAGACTACAGAACAGTCACAGAAGCCAGCACAGGAAGCCAATGGTCCCCTCTGTCTGAGGAAGCCCCAGGGCTGTGTTTTGCTCAGGATGGAATGAGAACATGGAGCCATCCAGAGCATCCCAGGCAGGTGCCGAGCTCTCCCCCAGCTGCTCAGAGCTCTGAGGCCTCCGATGACAAATCCCTCTCATGTGTCAGCCGATTTCATGTTGTGACAGCCAGCACAGGCATGGTGGCTGCACTCCCACAGGGCTGGCATTCCCCCAGGGTGTGCAGGCATCACCCCATACATGTCCATCCCAGCCCCTCTCCATCAACAGCTCCCAGTATTCTGAAGCAAGTCCAGAGGAGGCCACAGAGATGCTCCCAGGGCTGGAGCCCCTCTGCTCTGGAGCCAGGCTGGGAGAGCTGGGGGTGTTCACCTGGAGAAGAGAAGGCTCCAAGGATACCTTAGAGCCCCTTCCAGGGCCTAAAGGGCATCTAAGAGAGCTGGAGAGTGACTTTTGATAAGGGTCTGGAGGAACAAGACAGGACATGGGGAATGGCTTCCCACTGCCAGGGCGCAGGGTTAGATGGAGTAGTGGGGAGAAATTCCTCCCTGTGAGGGTGGTGAGGCCCTGGCACAGGGTGCCCAGAGCAGCTGTGGCTGCCCCTGGATCCCTGGAAGTGTCCAAGGCCAGGTTGGATGGGGCTTGAAGCAACCTGGGCTAGTGGAAGTTGTCCCTGCCCATGGCAAGGGGTGGACTGGGATGATCTTTAATGTCCCTTCCCACCCAAACCAGTCCATGATTCCATGAACTACGGACAGACAAACTCTGTGTAGTTCGAGGACAAGAATCTGCCCTGCTGTCCCTCCGTACTGAAGAGATGTAACAGACACAGGATAACATCTTCCAGATGTTCACAGGGCCAGTCCCATTGGAATTACTTCCCATTCCATCACTGCCCTTGTGCCTGTGCTTCTCCCCACCCCTGCCACCCCGCCCCCACCCCACTCACACATCTGCTTCTGGCTTGCAAAGGTTTCTCTCGATGCCTTAAATCAGGAATGCCAGGCACTGTGTCTGTTCTGTCTCTTCAGAAGGGAGGGACAGGAGGGCAGATTCTTGTCCTTGAACTACAGAGAATTTGTCTGTCCATACTTCTTGGAATCATGGAATGATGTGGGTGGGCAAACCAGTCCATGATTCCATGAACTACGGACAGACAAACTCTGTGTAGTTCGAGGACAAGAATCTGCCCTGCTGTCCCTCCGTACTGAAGAGATGTAACAGACACAGGATAACATCTTCCAGATGTTCACAGGGCCAGTCCCATTGGAATTACTTCCCATTCCATCACTGCCCTTGTGCCTGTGCTTCTCCCCACCCCTGCCACCCCGCCCCCACCCCACTCACACATCTGCTTCTGGCTTGCAAAGGTTTCTCTCGATGCCTTAAATCAGGAATGCCAGGCACTGTGTCTGTTCTGTCTCTTCAGAAGGGAGGGACAGGAGGGCAGATTCTTGTCCTTGAACTACAGAGAATTTGTCTGTCCATACTTCTTGGAATCATGGAATGATGTGGGTGGGAAGAGACCTTAAAGATCATCCCATTCCACCCCCTGCCATGGGCAGGGACCCCATCCACTATCTCAGCGTGCTTCAAGCCCTGTCCAACCTGGCCTTGGACGTTTCCAGGCATGGGGCAGTCACAGCTTCTCTGGGCACCCTGTGCCAGGTCCACACCACCCTCACAGGGAAGAATTCCTTCTCAATATCCCATCTAACCCTGCCCTCTGGCAGTGGGAAGCCATTCCCCCTTGTCCTGCCTATCCCTCCAGGCCTTTGTCCCAAATCCCTCTCCAGCTCTCCTGGAGCCCCTTTAGGCCCTGGAAGGGTCTCTGAGGTCTCCTTGGAGCCTTCTCTTCTCCAGGTGAACACCCCCAGCTCTCCCAGCCTGGCTCCAGAGCAGAGGGGCTCCAGCCCTGGGAGCATCTCTGTGGCCTCCTCTGGACTTGCTTCAGAAGTTCCACGTCCTTCTTATGTCCTCCCTGCTGTTCTTCCATGCATCCTGATGGGAATCTGTGTATGAGACATTGTCTGTTAGCTGGGATGTGCAGGAATTCTTCCAAAGTGCAAAAGAAGGTATTTTGAAGGGAAAGGTTGAGTTTCTGCCCATCTCACTGTTCTTGTAGTCATTGCTCTGTTCTTGGACTGGCTCCAGGCACCTCCATTTCCACCTAAATATTGGGAGAAGTGGGTATATTTAGAAATATTGTAACTACATAATAACACATCTTCTTAGTGATGAAAAGGGCAAACTTGGGTAACTAAGAAGCAGATTATAAACAGCCCAAAATAGACGTGAGCTTTGCCCCAACCTTTCCACACTGGGCAGCCAAATTCCCATCTTGGTGATGCAGTAATAAATTAATCTTAATTTTGTGTTGCTAATGAGTGCAAGCATAACCCAGCTCAAGGGTGGGGCTTGGGCCAGTGCCCCTCTCTGGATGTACTCAACAAGGTCCATCTGTCACAGGCACTGGAATTAAATGAATATTCATGAGTACATAAACGAAGAGATTATTTCTATTAGCTCATGGGTCTTTACTGTCACAGGCAAAGACATAACGAGAGAAATTCCGGTTAGAAACATGCTGTGAAGTTGATGCTGTGGTATTAAACAGCCAGAGGGCAGGGTTAGATGGGATATTGGGAAGAAATTCTTCCCTGTGAGGGTGGTGAGGCCCTGGCACAGGATGCCCAGAGCAGCTGTGGCTGCCCCATGCCTGGCAGTGTCCAAGGCCAGGCTGGACGGGGCTTGGATCAGCCTGGGCTAGTGGAAGTTGTCCCTGCCCGTGGCAGGGGTGGGACTGGATGGGACTTAAGGTCTCTTCCCACCCAAACCGGTCCGGGATTCCATGAGTTACCTGGGGCACAACTGACTTGCTGTCACTTGAAATCCTTGTATCATGCCTGGGATTTCTGTCCAGAAGAGGAAAAGCTGCATATGCCAGGGCACAGGGGCCCTGTGCAGCTGTCCCTGAGGGATGGATTTCTCTGAGAGCTGACCTGCGTGAGGAGATGGGGTCTGTGGGAGCTGGTCCAGTTCCTCTGTTGCTGGTGACATCTATAAAAACCACGTGTCTGTGCAGAGAGCACAGTTGTACCCACCCTGGGAACGCCCCATCCATGCAGTCTCTTCCATGGTGGTCTTTAAGGGAATGATCTTTAAGGTCCCTTCCAAGCATAACCATTCTGTAATTCCATGATCCTTCCCACTGGCATTTGGTCAGCCCTAAACACTCTCAGGGAACCTCTGCCAGATGGGACCTGGATGCGAAGAGCTATCCCATGGGAAGGATCTCCATGTGAACCACACATACCATGGACAGGTGCTTTGCTGGATGAGTCCCCCTTAGCAGTTGCCAAATCCACAACAGGAGGTTTTACTTTTCAAAGCATTCCACAAAATCCACCTCCAGCTGTCCTTAGCTCTCCTTGGATTCCCACCTGGCCTCACCACAGAGCCCTGGTGGCTCCCAAAACACTGAGCACCTGGTGACAGAGGCAGCCCCTCCTTGTGCTTTCCCTTCTCCAGCACCACCATCTTCCCTGGGAATGGATGGAGGCTCTTTCCCTCAGTTCATACAATCATGGAATATCCTGAGTTGGAAGGGACCCACAAGGATCACTGAGTCCAGCTCCTAGACCTGCACGGGACAACCACAAAGTCCCACCGTGTGCCTCAGAGAGTTGTCCAAATGCTCTTTGAAGCTCACCTGCAAGGGGAGGACCCTTGGATGTCCCAACCCCATCAGAATTCCCAGTCCTGCCGCCCAACAGGGCTGATTGATTTGATTTCATGCAGCTTCAAGCACAGATGGCTGGGAAGTGCTGGGAAGTTGCATGAGGGGGCATTATCCTGCTTATGGAGGGGAGTCATTCCAGGGCCACAAACCCACTTCTTTTAGGAAGATACTCATGTTGTGGGTGTCTCTTTCCGTGAAAGCCTAGGGACCAGTTTCCTGGAGGAGAAGAATCTGAACAGAGGATGCTGGATGCCAGGGCAATTGTGCATAGCCAGAGCCAGATGTGCACAGCCAGGGCCAGATGTGCAAAGTGCAGATGGTCCCTGTATTTTTGTCTCATGAAGGCTGAACCCCCTTCCCACAGGAGAAGCTGAGGTGGTTCAGTTATCTTCCAGCACCTTTTCCCTTCCTCTCGGATATCCCACTCCCCAGGTGCATTCCTCTGCAGGCAAGACCCCCTCCTGTTCCAGGTCCATGCATCCTTATCCCTGCAAGCTCCTGGGAATGTCTCCATGTCCCCAAGCTCTCCTCGTGGAGGCTGGACAGGCTCTTCATGGCCCAGTTTGGATGCGGAGGGAAAAGCAGTGACCTCAGAGGGTTTATTTAATCCAAATTCTGCGTATCTGAAGGATGCCGGTGCCGGAAGACAGCAGGTTCTATTGCCGTGGAGAAGGATTTCTTTGTACAAGACCTTGGGAAGGTCTTGTAAAAAGTCCTGCCTTCCTTTCTAACTCTCTCAGGCTTGGAACTTGCTGCTGGGTGGTTTTTAATCCAGTCACTTGATTTCCCTCCATGGAAAGTGGAGATCCTCAGCAGTGAGCCCTTCTTCAACACCATGGGCAAACAAGCCAGGATTTAAATTTCTTATTAATGCTCAAAGCTTGTCATCTTTTCATGAAAATATCTGGAGGGAAAACAAGCTCCACATTTAACTTGCTGGTTCAGACTCAAGGGAATTTGCAAACATAGCAGGGGTTATATCATTCCTTGACCATCTTCCCAGTTTGTCCCTAACATGTATGTACTGAAACTCTGCTCTTCTGTTTATCAGCTGGTTCTGTCGACTGCCAAGACCGCTCCTCCTCCCTTCCAAGAGCCTTCATTAATTCCCAGTTATTGCCTTTCTTTTAGCCATGTCCTGACCTGGTCTCTTTTCTCTCATCGGAGAATCTTTATGATTGGAAAAGACCGCTAAGATCATCAAGTCCAAAGAATCCCAGAATCCCAGCTGGTCTGGGTGGGAAGGGACATTGAAGCCCATCCCATTCCACCGCCTGCCATGGGCAGGGACAACTTCCACTATCCCAGGCTGCTCCAAGCCCCGTCCAGCCTGGCCTTGGACGCTTCCAGGGATGGAGGGGCAGCCACAGCTTCTCTGGGCACCCTGTGCCAGGGCCTCCCCACCCTCACAGGAGAGTACGGACCAGACTATGTTGTTCTGAACATCTTCTGGCCTCCAAAAGAGGTGAGGGGGTGGGTGACACTGGGACATACATCCAGAGGCTTCTCCAGTGGCTTCTGGCTCATTGAATGGGCAGTGGGCAGAGCTGTGGATCCTTCCACCAGCACACAGAGGGGACTAGAGCTGGCAGCTTCCTGGACTTTGCGTTCCTCCGTGGATGAAAGCCAGGGATATCCAAACTAGTCACACATTTGGAAAGAAACCAAAAGTATTGAGCCATTCCTATTTGGTCCTTAAAGGAGGCCACAGATGGTCCCTCCAGCTGCACAAGTCACTCTCCAGCTCCCTGACAGGAGGGAGCAGCCAGGTGGGGGTCGGGCTCTGCTCCCAGGGAACAAGGGACAGGACAAGAGGAAGCGGCCTCAAGCTGCACCAGGGGAGGTTCAGGTTGGACATCAGGAGGAATTTCTCCATGGAAAGAGTGGTCAGATATTGGACAGGACTGCCCAGAGCAGTGGTGGAGTCCCCATTCCTGAAGGTGTCCAAGGAATGCCTGGATGTGGCGCTCAGTGCTCTGGGCTGGGTTACGAAGTGGGGGGATTGGTCACAGGTTGGACTAGATGATCTCAGAGGTCTTTTCCAACCAAATTGATCTGTAATTCTGTGAAGTCCAGGAGATCCCTTTTATTTGTCACCTTTTGTTGCTCAGAAATGAAAACTGTTGTCTGTGCTCTGGTGTTTTGTTCTGAGTTTCTGAAAAAGTCCCAACCCTGTCTCAGGAGGGACAAGAAGCAGAAGCAGGAGCTGTTACCTGCAGCAGATGATAAAACAACCCTCCAAAGTGAACATAGAAACAAGAAAAATCCCATGACAGCTCCCAGAAGGATCTGCAGTGTGGAGAACAGCTGAAAAAGGTGAAGTGAGAACACAGGCATCTTTGAGCTGCATTCCTAAAAAAATGGTGTGAGAAAGACCTTCACAGCTGGATTGGTGTTTTTGTAAAGCCCTTGGGGGCAGAAGCCTTGCTTTCCTTGTTTTTCCTCTTGTGACCAGAGCAAGTGGCAGCACAAAGCGTTCCCAGTGACACAGAGGTCACGCCAAAGGCACAACTCTGGGAGATCCACGGTCCATCTAAGGGCACAAGCAGGGAAAAAACAGGGATTTCTAGTCAATTGGGGGAAAAAAAAGAGTAAAAATCTGAGTTCTGTATTTACATAAAGCACAACTGGGATGCAGATAAATCCGTGGAAATGTTTGGAGTGTTTAGCTTATACGGGCTGAGCTGCCCAGGAGGTTTAACATGCGTTTATGTTGAGCTGATAAATAGACATGGAGGAGGAGAGGAGCCGGGTCCGTTAGGTGTCCCTCTCTTTCGCAGCACTGTGACATCACTTGTGTGCTAAAACCATCTCAGTGACTCAGCTCCCAGCAGGATGCTGGGATTAACCGGTCATATTGCTCCATCCCACCCTTTGCTGTGTGGGAATCGTGGCGGGATGGAGCAAGAGGATCTCAGTGACAGGACACATGTTTTGAAGTCAAGGTGTGGCTGGCAGGATGGCAGGGGACAGACACACCGTGGAGGGTCAAGAGTTCTGCTCTGTCCTTTCCTCTGCCCAGAATGGGGAACAAACAGGGATGAAAACAGAAAGGAAAAAAACCCCAGAAGGCTGTGGAAACAACAAGAGCCTGTCCCAGCCATGGTGTGGCAGCAGGACCAGGGCAGTGCCCATCCCCTGTGCTGGGTACTGGTGGGGTCACACCTTCAGTCCTGGGAACAGTTTTGGGCTGCGCAGGACAAGAAAGTGATTGAGGGGCTGGAGCATATCCAGAGAAGGGAACAGAGAGANACAGAAAGGAAAAAAACCCCAGAAGGCTGTGGAAACAACAAGAGCCTGTCCCAGCCATGGTGTGGCAGCAGGACCAGGGCAGTGCCCATCCCCTGTGCTGGGTACTGGTGGGGTCACACCTTCAGTCCTGGGAACAGTTTTGGGCTGCTCAGGACAAGAAAGTGATTGAGGGGCTGGAGCATATCCAGAGAAGGGAACAGAGAGAGGAAGGGCCTGGAGCCCCAGGAGTGGCTGAGGGAGCTGGGAAAGGGGCTCAGCCTGGAGAAAAGGAGGCTCAGAGGGGACCTTCTGGCTCTGCACAACTCCCTGACAGGAGGGGGCAGCCAGGTAACAAGGGCCAGGACAAGAGGAAACAGCCTCAAGCTGTGCCAGGGGACGTTCAGTTTGGATACTGGGGAAAATTCCTGCATGGAAGGGATCGTAAAGCACTGGCATGGGCTGTCCAGGGCAGAGGTAGAGTCACCTTCCCTGAAGGGATTTAAGAGCTGTGTGGATGTAGCTCTTGTGTGGGTTAGCGATGAACATGGCAGTGCTGGGGGAATGGTTGGACTTGATGATCTTAGAGGGCTTTTCCAACCACAGTGATTCCATGATTCAGTGATTTCCTGAAACACAACTGGAGAGGCACCAGTCCAGGTCACAGAGGTGTCCTGTGCAGCCCTTTCACCATGTGTTGAGCAGCCCAGGGCTTACACACAGTATTTGGGTCAGGATTTATACTGCATGCTACTGAGGGCTGCAAGGGGTCCCTCCTCCTGACAGGGGCACCATGGCATATGTTGGACATACCCGGCACGGGAATGAGCACCTGCACAGCCACGGGAGGAGAGTGAGTTTCGATTTGCTTCCTTGCAGGGAATTCCCCAGTTCCCAAGAACCAGAGATGGTGACCCCTGGCATGCCTGGCTCTATCCCACTAAGTGTTCTGTCCTGGGATGCAGCTCCCATGTGGTGCCAGAGCCTGAGGAGCCGGTGCTCCTGTTCCTGCAAACTATGTAAGGGAATGTCCAGCAAACCAATAACCAGCAAAACTGGTCTGATTTTCCAGGTAGGCACCTGGAGCTTGGCTCTTCTCACCTGCTTCAAGGACCTGGAATCATCTTCCAACACCAGGTGCCCATGGCCAAGGGGTGTCTGTGATAGTCCCGTGGGCTGCTGGATGGGATCCACTGGATACCTGCACCAGCAAGGGGCCTGGAGATGTGTCCATGTGTTCCCACGAGGCTGGGAACAGTGTCCTGCTCCTTGAGCATCCAGCCCTTATGACACAGAGGATGGAGATAGGATTAAGACTCGCTAGGGCTGAATTGCAGTTCTCCTGTTCCTAAAAATCTGAGGAATGCTTTTTGTGGGCTTCCCACAAAGTGCACTGGGCAGAAATCCAGCCCAGAGGTGTTTGTGGTGTGAATCGCTGGCATTCCCTGCCCTTTTCAACCCCTGATGAAGAGACAAACAGGGAGAAGGTCTCATTTTGGGAATATCCAATTCAGCCATGGCAGTGCCAGGAGAAGGACTGGGAATACAGCAAACAGAAGAGAAAAACCTGGACTTCTAAAACCAGATTTTGTTAGAGGAGCAGAAGTTTCCATTTGCAGGGTATCCAGCGGCTTTACAGCTTTCTGGAACATGGCTGTGTGTCTCCATGGAAGGGCTGGAGCTCTTCTGTTAAAGGAAACCAAGTTGAAACATTTATTGGCCTTAATCCAGGAAGAAAAAAGGCAAAATCAGGGCCAGAAGCTGCCCAGTCTCTGGAGAACAGATCAGCATCTCAGAAAGGGGACTTTTTAAAAACATTGGCCTGAGACATGCAAAGACACAGTGATACTTGGGGTCAGAGAGGTCTGGGCAGAAGGGAAGGGGAAAAGCTGAGTTCCTCGTTAAAATGACAGGATAATATGTGAGGCGGGACAGGGCAGGGAGTTGCTTACACATCTCTGGGCTTTAGCACACAGAGCATGGCCAGGGGTCATCTGTGTCCCAGTCCTGGAAGCTGAGGTCCTTTCACCCTTCATGCCAAGAGTCCAAACGTGCCAAGAGAGGAACTCTTTGCTGCCTGATTCTCTCAAGGAGCCCTGGGGATGTGAGCAGGGTCTCCCACAAAGCTTTCCATGGTATTTGCTCTCAGCTGAGGAGCAGAAGGGTTGTCTGGGGTGTCCCAGAGTCAGCAGAAGTCTTGCAGTCCTGCTTCTTCTGCAGGTCTCTGGCAATCCAGGTTCAGCAGCTCCCAGGACTCAGCCAAGGACACAGCATTCTTTCCAGGAATGTCCTTGGCTCTGAGTTGTCCCTAAGTTACTCAAAACTGGCTGAGGAATGGAGGAAAAGAGCTTGGGCAGCTTGTTGTGGTTTGGCTTGACTCTAGCAACCCTCTCTAGGAGCAGGTACCCAAATACCAGGAACATCAAACAACTTGCAACCCCACTGCCTTTGCCCCCGGCCGCCTTGACGGCCTCTCCATGCAGTGGGACAGTCTCGGAGGACATCCCTGTCCCTGGGGAGCTCTCACAGGGCTCATGCTCAGCCTCCTCAGCCCCTAGGGTCACACTGAGGGGTGGAGGGATGCTGGTGCCTCATTCATGGGGTCTGGCTGGGATTTGGGATAGCTGGGTGGGACAGAGGGAACATGGGGGTCCTCAGAGTCTGACAGGTAGGGAGGTGTCTCCAGAGGGTGATGCCCAAAGTTAGAGCTGTGGATTCAATCCCAGAGTCTTGTGGTGACTCCGGAGACTTTGTAGGGCTTGGCAGCATGTGTAGGACAGACTGAAACCCCCCAGGCAGTGAAAGCAGATTGGCTTCTTAGTCATGGATCCACAATTGTCCCTAAACATGCTCCTTCAAGTAACCCAACCCAGATTCCTTCCCTCACCAGTCTGGTCTGGGACCTCCGCAACTGACCAAGAGATTTTGGTGAATTGTCTCTCTGTGTCTCAGAGGTCTCCCCTCATCCCTGGGCTTTCCCACTTCCCCATTTTTCCACCTCCAAAAGCCAGTCAGGATTTGTGTGGGACCGATGGAGTTGTGCTGGTGTTATCTAAGCCATGCCAAGAGATGAACTGGAAAATGTCCCATAGGCTGCAGGAGGAATTTATTATCCCAGCAGAGGCTGGGAGAGAGGAACAACCCCTTGGCCTGGGCGTTACTCCCGAGTCTGCAGCTCTGGAGGGATTCCAGTTGCTTTGCAAGGAGCACAGCTCTGGGAGGACAGTCTTTGTTGGTGGCCAAATCCATGTGCCAGCCAGCCAGCATGGCCCTGCCAGGGGAG
Organism: Edolisoma coerulescens; assembly: GCA_013397115.1. Classification (NCBI taxonomy): domain Eukaryota; kingdom Metazoa; phylum Chordata; class Aves; order Passeriformes; family Campephagidae; genus Edolisoma; species Edolisoma coerulescens. The sequence goes on along the minus strand of VWZW01006980.1, from coordinate 80,781 downwards.
CTGCCAGACAGGAGGGAGGCAGTGGGTCCGCAGAGAAGGGTCGTGGTGGGCTCTGGTGCACGTGCAGAAACCACCATCAGCCACCTGGGAGCTGACCCTGCAGATTTCCCAGCAGTACAGGTGGTTGGGATGGGCCCAGTCCTGGCTCAGGCTTCCCCTGTTGTGCTCCTGAGGTTCTCATATCATCACAGGGTGATGTCTCACACTCAACTTCCAGAGGCCCTCAGGGCTGCAGGTGACATTAGAGACAGAGCCAGTGTTGTGGCTGCAGGCTGAGTTCACTGTTCCAGGAGCTACTTTCACAGGAGCTGCAAGTGCAGGTTTGGTCTGAGGTCTTCTGCTGACACGGCCCTTTCCTCATGGGGGCCAGCATGACCCATGTCCCCAGCAGTCACCTGCACAGAGGAGCCTCCTGGACTCTCAAATCATGGACTGGTGTGGGTGGGAAGGGACCTTAAAGATCATCCCATTCCACCCCCTGCCGTGGGCAGGGACACCTTCCACTATCTCAGGGTGCTCCAAGCCCTGTCCAACCTGGCCTTGGACACTTCCAGGCATGGGGCAGCCACAGCTTCTCTGGGCACCCTGTGCCAGGGTCTCATCACCCTCACAGGGAGGAATTTCTTCCCACTATCCCATCTAACCCTGCCCTCTGGCAGTGGGAAGCCATTCCCCCTTGTCCTGTCCCTCCAGGCCTTTGTCCCAAGTCCCTCTCCAGTTTTCTTGGAGCCCCTTTAGGCCCTGGAAGGGTCTCTGAGGTCTCCCTGGAGCCTTCTCTTCTCCAGGTGAGCACCCCCAGCTCTCCCAGCCTGGCTCCAGAGCAGAGGGACTCCAGCCCTTGGAGCATCTCTGTGGCCTCCTCTGGACTTGCTCCAGCAGCTCCATGCCCTTCTGATGTTGGAGGCCTTCTGGCCTCCCCCTTTCAGCCAAGCCCTCCTTGAACCCCAGTGGGGTCCTCCTCCCTGGAGCCAGCACAGAACTGCTCATGCCCCCGAGATTCCATCCTCACATCTTGTTCTTTGGCTGAGTTGATCACATCCTGCTGTGGTGGGACCATGAGGGACTCTTCCCAGGACATACCTCTGAAAATAACTGCAGGCTGGGGAAAGCTGGCCCCTTCCAAAGACAAAACTTCTGCAAACGTATTTCCATATGTCCCCTCTGCCAGGAACTGATGTAACAGCAGCTGCTGGGTCACCAAGTGCCCCTTCCCGCATCTTGGCTACAGGAGTTGTGAATCCCTGGGTAATATCTCTCCTCTCCTCTCCTCTCCTCTCCTCTCCT
>VWZW01006980.1:31504-45533 GCA_013397115.1 Edolisoma coerulescens | reverse complement strand
TTCCCGTGTCTCTGTTTCCGATACCGTTGCGCGGTGCCGTTCCCGTGAATAACATTCCCGATGCCGGTTCCCGGTGCCGTTCTCATGGCAAGCGTTCCCGGAGGCGATGCCCGCTGCCATTCCAGGCGGTTCTATTCGCGATCCACTGCCCGTTCCCGTCCCCGGGGATGATGCCCCATGCCGTTCCCAGGGGTTCCGTTCCCGGGGGTGATGCCGGGTGCCGTTCCCGGGGGTTCCTCTCACGGTGCCCGTTCCCGGGGATGATGCCCCATGCCGTTCCCAGGGGTTCCGTTCCCGGTGCCCGTTCCCGGGGGCGATGCCGGGTGCCGTTCCCGGGGGTTCCTCTCACGGTGCCCGTTCCCGGGGATGATGCCCCATGCCGTTCCCAGGGGTTCCGTTCCCGGTGCCCGTTCCCGGGGGCGATGCCGGGTGCCGTTCCCGGGGGTTCCTCTCACGGTGCCCGTTCCCGGGGATGATGCCCCATGCCGTTCCCAGGGGTTCCGTTCCNTGGCACCGGGGGTGGGGTGTCTCCCATAGCGGGGAGGGACTGGCCGACCCTCTGGGGGCCCGGGGAGGGGTCTTTGCTCGGAGGGGCTCGTCCAGTCCCCGAGGGTCTCCTTGGGGACCCCAACTGGCATCACCCATCATTGTCCCTAAGTCCCTACCCCTCAGACACATCGGGGTCTCCCCAAACCCTTCCTGAGTGCTGCTGGGGGGGTGACAAGGAACGGGGGGGACAATCCCAATGGCCACGTGCCATTCCCAGCCCAGCACACGGTGGCCAAAGTATCCCGTGAAGAAAAACTGGGGGGGATATGTCACTCACCAGAATCTGTCCGCCTTGGGGACAGCGGGTGAATCCCCAAATGCCCTCCCTGGGTCATCCTCCCCCACGCCCCCATTTTCCTCCCCCCTCCTCAGACCTGCGGCTGCTTTTGATCTGGGCCAGGACATTTTTTTTTGCCGTGATCCAATTATTTTTGTCCGTGTTCCATGATCCGGAGCTGGAAACAATAGACTGGGGCTGGCACCTGCCCCAGGAGGGATCAGTCCCCCAGAGCGGGTGTCTCCTGTCTTTCACTAGGGACAGCCTTTCTCCCTTCCCTGGCCAGAGCAGAGTGACAGTGGCAGTTTGGGGTGCCCTCCACCCCCAGAGCCACCCTGGGGCTGAATTAGGTCAATTTACCTGGATTAAATAAAAACCTGGAAAAGTTTGGGAAGGGAGAAAAAATACCCTCTCCCCAAGGGAATCCCTCGGGACTGAGAGCAATGTGGTAGTTCAGGGCTGCTGAAAGTTGGGGTGACCCTCTGGGTACCCCCAAGGTGGTGGGGACCTTCCTTTGCGTCCCCATCCCAGGGCCGGAGGGGCTCCGTGCTGCCTGTACATGGGCAGGGGGTGCTGCAGGCACCTCTCCATCCCCCCTTTTCCTTCTCCACCCCCCTTTTCCCTCTCCAATCCCTCTTTCCCCTCCACACTCTCCCCCATCCCCTCTTTCCCCCCCATTGCCACAGCTGACGGGAACATCAAAGCAGTTGTTTTCTCATCAACCTGCCACACTCCAGCAGCTGCTGGGAGCATGAAGCCACAGCACCGGCTCTGACACCCCAGAGCTGCTGCAGGAGGTGGAAAGCTCCCCCTGCACCCCAAACCCCAGCACCACCACCAGATGTGGCCTTCACCCTGCCCACGCCGTCTGTTCCTGGCGTCACCTCGCCAGCCTTAAGCCAGTCCCAGCTTGGCGCAGCTGGCAGGATAGGGGGGTCACGGTGCCCCTGCTGTTTCCAGCGCTTCCCGGTTCTCCCTAGACCCCCCTGCGCTCACCCCCCGTGCCTGGGGAGCTCCCACGCCATATCCCGGTTGTGCTGCGACTGTTTGATGAGCGAAGCGTGTCATGGCCACGCCAGGGCACACCGAGGGGCGTGACAGCGCCACGTGCTCCCAGGAACGTGGGGGCACGCAGGGGTTCACCCCCACCCCGGGGAGGGGGTGCAGGGCTGTCACTGCTCTGAGGCTGTCTCATCCCGTGGGCTGTCAGGGAGATCTTGGGGGACCCCACAACACTCTCTGAGGGAACATGTCCTGGGGTGGGGGGGGTCATGCTACCTGAAGTGCTGCCTGCATCAGCCCCCCAGGACCCCCNCCCCCACCCACAGCACCCCCATTTCCCAGCATCCCTCCATACTGACCCCCCCCCGCCACAATACTCCCCCACTCTGAGCACCCTCTCAAGCCCCCTTTACCAGGCCCTGGGCACCGTGGGACGTTGCCACACCTTAACTCAAAACCATCCCTTCAAGGCACAGCTGGGCCCAGGGGCCAGGCCCAGCCCCTCTCGGGGTGCACAGGGTATGGGGGCAGCCCGGGGGGTCTTGGGGTGCAGCTCCCTCCCATGTTCCCCCTCTGTCTCCTGCAGTCCGAGTACCACTACGAGTACACAGCATGTGACAGCTCAGGCTTGCGCTGGAGGGTGGCTGTGCCACACACGCCTGGACTCTGCACCGGCCTGCCCGACCCTGTCAGGGGCACTGAGTGCTGTGAGATTCCCACCAGGAATGGGATGGGGTCAGGTTTGGGGGGTGGGAATGACGGGTGGGAAATGAGGGCGAGGGGAGGGAGAGAACGGGGAGACAAGCACAGCCATTGTCGGCTCCAGTGCAGGCAGCAACAGGAGGGATGGAATGGGGTCAGTGGGATGGGAATCCCCCTGGGATGGGATGGCAGAGGAACTACGAACGCTGGGATGGGATGGAATAGGAATCACACACACAGACTCCCTGGGATGGGATGAGAGGGATGGGAATCACACACAGGCATTGGGATGGGATGAGAGGGATGGGAATCACATGCACACATGGATAGGATGGGATGGGAATCACTCATACAGTCATGGAATGGGATGAGAAGGATGGGAATCCCCTCACCCCACACATGCACCAGGACAGGATGAGCGAGATGAGAATCCCCGTCACACAAACTCACCAGGATGGGGTGAGAGAGATGGAAATCCCACACACATACTGGGATAGGATGGGATGGGAATCCCACACACACAGGCACTAGGATGGGGTAAGAGGGATGGAAATCACACACACACATGCACAGGGATGGGATGGGAATCACACACACAGTCACCAAATGGAGTGAGAGCCATGGGAATCCCACCACACACACTGGGATGGAAATCTCCCCACCGAACACATGCACCAGGATGGGATGAGCAGGATGGGAATCCCAAACACATGCCCCCAAACCTTGTGGGTGCCCCAGCTCCATGGCAAAGGGTTACATCCTGCCTGGATTGGGCAGAGCTGGGCGTCAGGTGCCAAAACTCACGCATGGGGGGGTTCCCTTTGTGGAATGGTCAGAACGGGGGATCCCAGCACCTCCACCAGCTGGGAGCACTTGGGAATGCGGAGCTGAGGGTGATGAGGCTGTAGCAGCACCAGGGGGATCGGGGGGGTGACCCTCCACGCCCCATGCCCCCTGTCTCCGTTGGCAGCATTCTCCTGCAAGGCGGGTGAGTTCCTGGAGATGCAGGCACAGATGTGCCGGCCCTGTGCTGCGGGCAGCTACTCGCTGGGCACTGGCGTCCGCTTCGATGAGTGGGACGAGGTGCCCCATGGCTTCGCCAACGTGGCCACCAACCTGGAGGTGGATGACGGCTTTGGCGATGCGGCAGAGAACTGCACAGCGTGAGTCACTGTGTCACTGGCTGGGACACCGGCACATGGGCACCCGGCATGTCAGGACTGGGTGCGGGGCACAGCGAGCAGGATGGGTGCTGTGACACCCCTGTGCATCCATAGCACCCCGTGGCCCCAGCACCCCATCCCCTTCTGTCATCGTGCCCTGGGAGGTGACACCAGCAGGGCACCACAGGGGCACCCTGGTCATGGCAAGGGAACACCCAGCAGCGTCATCCCCACAGCAGTGGCAGGATCCCAACCCCATGGGACCCCCACATCAACACTCCTCAGAGACAGAGCACCAGTGGAGGTCCCCACAGCACCCATGGGGGTCTCCACACCCCTCTGGCACCAGCCAGTGCCTTTATTTACCACCACAGCCCTTTGATCCTCACTGGTGACCTCTCAGCTCTTTCAGTTGTGCTGGCAGCCACCAGACCCTCCCAGTTGTTCCACAGCTATTAAACCTCCTACCAGCTGGTTGTACCAGCAGCCACCAAACCCTCCTAGTTGCACCACAGCCATCAAGGCCTCTCCGTTGTATCAGCAGCTGCCAAGCCCTCCCAGTTGTTCCACAGCCACTGAACTTCCCACTACCTGGTTGTACCAGCAGCCTCTAAACCTTCCTGGATGTACCAACAACCATTGCACCCTCATGGTTGTACCAGCAGCCACCAAACCCTCCTGGTTTCACCACAGCTTCTGAACCCTCCCAGTTGTACCAGCAGCTGTTGAGCCCTCCCAGTTGTACCAGCAACCATGAAACCCTCCCAGATGTACCAATAGCCACCAAACCCTTCTGGTTGTACCACACCACTGAGCCCTCCTAGTTGTACCAGCAGCCACCAAACCCCCCTGGTTATACCAACAACCACCAAACTATCCCAGTTGTACTGGAAGCCTCTGAACCCTCCTGATTGTACCAACAACCATGAAACTCTCCCAGCTGTACCAACAACCACCAAACCCTTGGTTTTACTGGCACCACTTCACCATTGATGCCTGTCTCAGCCATTCCCTACTCCCAGCAGCATGTTCCTCATCCAGTTACATTCTCAGAACAGGTGGACCCCACTCTACTCTCCTTGCAGTCCACATGGCTCTCAGCAGGCCAGGGGATTCTCCCCAGGGATATGTGTCTAGCCACCACACCTTGCCACATCCCCAAGCTGTCCCCAAGCCCCTGTGCCCCCCATTTCCCCCCTGCTTCCTGGGGACCCTCCCAGCTGTCCCTACAATCCCTGTCCTGCCTGCTGTGGGGTTGAGAGTGGTGACAGGGTCCCCGGGGCCATGTCACTCGCCCCAGGTCAACGTGGGTGCCACTGGGGGACTACGTGGCCTCCAACACAGATGAGTGCACAGCCACCCTCATGTATGCTGTGAGCCTCAAGCAGTCGGGGACTGTCACCTTCGAGTACATCTACCCTGACAGCAGCATCGTCTTCGAGTTCTTCGTGGGTGACGGGGGGCAGGGGTGGAGGGTGTGGATCCCCGGGGACATGGGAGGGTCCTTGGGGGTATGGGAGGGGTCTCTTGGGACATGGAGGGGTCCATGGGGATATGGGAGGGGGTCCTTGATGGCATGAAGGGGTCCCTAGGGACAGAGGAGAAGTCCCTTGTGACCTGAGTGGGTCCCTGGGGACATGATGTGCATTCCTGGGGACATGGTAGGGGTCCCTGGGTACATGGGAGGGGTTCCTGGGGACATGGTGGGGGTCCTTGAGGACATGGAGGGGTCCCTGGGGACGTGAGAGTGGGCCCTGGTGACATGAGGGGAGCCCCTGGGGACATGGCAGTGGTTCATGGAGACATGAGAAGGGGTCCCTAGGAATATGGGAGGGTCCCTGGGAGCATTGGGGGTGTCCCTGGGGACATGCGGGGTCCCTGTGAACATGGGGTCCCTGACACTCTCCCTGCAGGTGCAGAACGACCAGTGCCAGCCCACGGTGGAGGAGTCCCGCTGGATGCGGACGACAGAGAAGGGCTGGGAATTCCACAGCGTGAGTGTCCGGAGGGAGGTGGCGCGGGGGGAGGTCTCTTGGTGCTGCCCCGGTGTCTCTTGTCCCTCCCCGGGAAGAAGATGCTCCACGAGGCTGCGGAGGGGGCGGTGGGTGGTGACAGACGGGGGTGCCACACCCCCCCCTCCACTGGTTCCAGCCCCCTCCTCGGCAGCGGGACCCCCACCCATGGTGCCAAACCCATCCCTGGCAGTGGGATTACCCAATCCCGTGGGATCCCTCTCCCAGGTGGAGCTGAGTCGCGGGAACAACGTGCTGTACTGGCGGACCACCGCCTTCTCCGTCTGGTCCAAGGTGCCTAAACCGGTGCTGGTGAGGAACATCGGCATCACAGGTGGGTGGGGGCAGGAAGGGGGGTCTCAGGTGTCGCGCACCCCCCTCCCCGCTACCTGAGCCCCCTCCCTCTCCCAGGGGTGGCCTTCACCTCCGAGTGCTTCCCCTGCAAACCCGGCACCTTTGCCCCCGCCGCCGGCTCAGCCGCCTGCCAGCCCTGTCCCGCCGACACCTTCTCCGGCAAAGGGGCCACCGCCTGCCAGCCCTGCGACCCCGACACCTACGCCGGTGAGAAGGGACACCCGGGGGTCCCCTCTCCCAGAGCTGTCCCTCTAGTATGTGCGCCTGGGACAGGGAGGGGTGTTGCGGGGAGCAGGGGTGACCTGACATCCCCTGGCGGGGACAGTGTTGGGGTCCCTCACAAACCTGACACCTATGCTGGTGAGAGGGGACACCCTTAGGGGTCCCTTTGTTCCCACACTCTGCGCTGCAGGGGTGGCCCTGGGGGAAGGAGAGGTGATATGGGGAGCAGGGAGGACCTGTTTTCCCATGGTGAGTCAGGGACATGGATACCCTGCAAGGTGGGGACAGTGTTGGGGTCCCTTCACGAGTCTGACACCTCCACCGGTGAGAGAAGACACCCAAGTGTCCCTCAGCCAGAGCTGCTACCCTTAGGGGTCCCCTTGTTCCCCTCACTGCGGGGGTGCCCCCGGGGAGGTTGATGTGGGGGACAGGGATGACCTGCTGTCCCTTGACTGGGAGTAGGGACATGGACACCCCATGTGGTAGGGATAGCATTGGGGTCCCCTTGTGAGCCTGATGCCTACTCTCACCTACTACTGGTGAGAGAAGACCAGGAGGTCCCTACCCACGAGCTTTGGGGTTCCCCTTGTTCCCTCACTTTGCACTGCGGGGGTTGCCCTGCGTGAGGGAGAGGTGATGTTAGGGACAGGGAGAACCCGTTTTCCCATGGTGAGTGGGGAGACAAGGACACCCTGCAAGGTGGGGACAGTGTTGGAGTACCCTTGCGAGCCCGCTGCCTCCACTGGGGGTCCTCCCACCCAGGGCTGACACCCTTAGGGGTCCCTGTGTCCCTCCACTCTTCCCTGTGGGGGTGTCCTTGGAGAAGGGAGAGGTGATGTGGGGAGTAGGGAGCACTCACTACCCCTTGGCTGGGAGGGAAGACAAGGACACCCCGCGTGGTGGGAGCAGCGCTGGGGTCCCTGGGCCGTGCTGGCTCACCCGCCGTGTCGCCACTCGGCAGAGCCCGGCTCGGGGTCCTGCAAGCCACGCCCCCCCTGCACGGACAAGGATTTCTTCTACACCCACACGGCCTGTGACGCCGACGGGGAGGTAATGCGGGGGCACCTCGGGGTGGGCCCCCTGTCCCCCGATGTCCGCCTGTCTCACCCGCTCCCCCGGCAGACCCAGCTGATGTACAAGTGGGCAGAGCCCAAGATCTGCAGCGAGGAGCTGCCGCAGGCGGCCCGGCTGCCACCTTCGGGGGTCAAGACCCGGTGCCCCCCCTGCAACCCTGGCTTCGCCAAAGGCAACGGCAGCACCTGCCAGCCCTGTCCCTACGGCTCCTACTCCAACGGCTCCGGTAAGGTGGCCCCGTCATTGTCCCCAAAGGGTGACTGGGGCACCCTGAGCTGCTGGGGGAAGGTGGGTGCCACTCCGGTGCAGGGTTGTCCCCTCCTGTCCCCATGGCTCCAAGAAGGACACCTCCATCATTGTCCCCAAGGAGTAACTGGGGTCCCTGGGGCTGCCAGGGGGAGGTGAGTGCCACCTCAGTGCAGGATTGTCCCATCCTGTCCCCATCATTGTTCCTAAGGGGTGACCACGGCACCCCAAGCTGACAGAGAGGAAGGTGGTACCACCCTGGTGCAGGGCTGTCCCTATGTATCCAGTAAGAACATCCCAGTTATTGTCCCCAAGAAGTAGCTGGGGTTCCTGGAGCTGCCAAGGGAAGGTGGGTGCCACCTCAGTACAAAGCTGTCCTCTCCTGTCTCCATCATTGTCCCCAAAGGGTGGTTACCAGGGCACCCCAAGCTTCAGGGAGGGGATTGTGGTACCACCCTAGTGCAGGGCTGTCCCCTATTGTCCCCATCACTGGCCTCAAGGGGTAAGCAGGGCACCTCAAGTGACAGAGAGGGAGGTGGGTGCCACCCCTGTGCAGGGCTGTTGCCTCCTGTCCCCAGCCTGCCTCAGCTGCCCAGCGGGCACTGAGCCGGCGCTGGGCTTGGAGTACAAGTGGTGGAACGTGCTGCCCCCCAACATGGAGACCACTGTGCTCAGCGGCATCAACTTCGAGTACAAGGGCATTGCAGGTAGTGGCAGAGGGCTGTCCCTTCCCTGTCTCCTCCTGGGGGACTGCCAGGGACCCCTCTGAGCATCACTCCATCCCTGCAGGCTGGGAGGTAGCCGGGGACTACATTTACACGGCAGCCGGAGCCTCTGACAGCGACTTCATGATCCTCACGCTGGTGGTCCCTGGCTTCAGGTGAGGTGGGGACCATCACCAGGGTGTCCCCAGGGAGCAGGGGGGACACAGCTGTGGGGCAGAGCTAGCAGTGTCCTCACACTGTCCCCAGCCCTCCAAGCCCAGTGCTGGAGGACACAGAGAGCAGGGAGGTGGCCCGGATCACCTTCGTCTTTGAGACGCTGTGCAGCATTGGCTGTGAACTCTACTTTATGGTGGTGAGTAGGAGGACACAGCAGTTTGGGGGGACACAGTGAATTTGGGCGGTGCCACCATCCCCCTGTCCCCACAGGGTGTCAACTCCCGCACCAATACTCCGGTGGAGACGTGGACAGGCTCCACAGGGAAACAATCCTACACCTACGTGGTGGAGAAGAACGCAACCATGAGCTTCACCTGGGCCTTCCAGCGCACCCCGTACCACGAGGCGGTGAGGGACGGGGGGCCCTGCTTTGGGAGGGCTGGAGGGCCCCCACTTTGGGGGCCCAGTGGGGGTCGGGGGGGTGATGGTGACAGTGCTCTCGGTGCCAGGGCCGGCGGTTCACCAGTGATGTGGCCAAGCTATACAGCATCAACGTCACCAACGTGCAGGGGGGGGTGGCCTCCTTCTGCCGCCGCTGTGCCCCCCAGCCCGCCGGGTCCTGCACCCCGTGTTCCCCTGGCAGTGCTGTGGACCCCGGCTCAGGCACCTGCCAGCCCTGCCTGCCTGGCACCTACCTGCGGGGTCACCCCTCTGACGGGACACCCACCTGCCACCCCTGCGGCCCCGGCACACGCAGCAACCAGGTGACTGGGGGTGGCAAGGTGTCCAAGTGTCCCTAAGTGTCTCCATGGGTGATGCCAATGGGCCCCAGAGGAGTGACACCAGCCTCCCCCACACCCAAGATGTCCCAGATGGTAGCACTGGCCAGCACCAGGAGGGTGACACCATTACGGGTGGGTGACACCAGTCATCCTGGGTGCATGAGACTGTGTCCCCAGGGAGGTGACACCAGCTCCTTACAGCCATTCTGGGTGGGTGACAAGGTGGGTGACAGTGTCTAATACTGGGTAGGTGATGCCAGCCCCCCAGCTGTCCCCAGAGGGATAGACACAAGTCCCCCCAGCCACCCCAGATGGGTGACAGTATCTGACACTGGTGGGTGGCAGTGACTGACCCTGGTGGGTGCCACCATGGCCCTGCTGTCTCTGAGGGGTGATGCCAGCTCTCCACAGTCCCCACAAGGGTGTCCCCAGTGGGTGCCATGGCCATCCCTGAGCCCCGTGTCCCTGTTCCCAGTTGCGATCGCTGTGCTACAACAACTGCAGCCTGGCACTGGCGCTGCCAGGCCGGATGCTCTACTTTGAGTTCCCAGCGCTGGGCATGGGTGCCGGGGTGGGCACCGGGCCCAGCTTCACCCCCAAGGGGCTGCGCTACAGCCACCACTTCCGCCTCAGCCCCTGTGGCCACCAGGTGAGACCCGTGCGGGCAAACACGTGAGCACACGGGAACACTCCCGGGCATGCAGGGGGTGGGCATGGGCACACAAGTGCAACCGTGGGCACATGGTGGGCACTCAGGAGAGTGGGCACACATGGGCAGGAGGCCATGGAAACATGCATGCAGACATGGGAACACTCCTGGGAAGGCAGGTGGGTGGGCATGGGCACACAGGAACAAACACAGGCACAGGAATGCAGGTGCACGCATGGGCGCACACAGGAGGGCACAGGAACACACATGCATGTGTGGGAACACACCTGGGCACATGGGTGGGTGGTCACGGGTAGACAAGTGCAAACATGAGCACACATGGGGGTGCGCGTGCACACACGGGCACATGAGTACAAACGTGGGCACACAGGTGGGCATGAGAGTGGGTGGGCACGAGCACATGAATGCAAACATGGGCACATGGGTGGGCACTCAGGAGGGTGGGCACAGGAACACAGGTGGGCACACACGGGCAGCAGGGCTCGGGAACACACACGCACACATGGGCATGTGGATGGGTGAACATGGGCACACAGCTGGGCACGTGGGTGGGACGGGCACACAGGTGGGAAGACATGGGCACACGTGCATATGTGCTCGTAGTCATGCAAGCACAAGGACGTGTATGCAAACACACATTCACACACGCAGGTGTGCAAACATAGGTGTACCTGCAGCCATACCTGCACACACACGCACTTGTGCAGTCACGTGCGCACAGTCGCACACACACATCTGCACAGTTGTGCAGACACACGTGAACACTCATGCAGACACATGCGGACACGTGTGCAGCCACACCTACACTCCTGCAGCCCTGCGCACACGAACGCCTGTCGCTTGCACACACATTCCCACCCCACGCACGTGTGTCATGTGTGTCCCTGCAGGGCAGGAAGATGGCCTCGTGTGCTGACAATGTGACAGCAGGTCGGGGGGGCCCTGCTCGTGTGGTCACCTCTTATGTGTGCCAGGCCATTCTGGTGCCCCCTGACATCACTGGTGCCCACGCAGCTGTGTCTTCTCAGCCCATCAGCCTGGGCGACCACCTGCTGGGTGAGGGGGCACTGGGACACCCCGGGGTCACTGAGGCACATGGGTGAGACAGACACTGGAACACCTTGGTGGCACTGGCACACCCCGTTGGGACTGGGACACATGTGGGACAGGGACTGGGACACCCTGGTGGCACTGAGAGTGGGACACCTAGTTGAGACTGCCACACCCTGGCGGGACAGGGACCAGGACATCTCAGTGGCACTGGGACACATGGGTGGGACAGGGAGCAGAACACCCTGGTGGGACTGGGACACCCCAGTGGCACTGGGAGTGGGATACCCTGGTGGGTTTGGGACACTCTGCTGGGACTGGGACACTGGCACTAGGACATTTCAGCAGCACTGGGATACTCTGGTGGCACAGGGACACCCCAATGGAACTGAAATACACCCTAGTGGGACTGGGACACCACAGGGGCACCTTGTTTGGGATTGGGACATTGTCACTGGTATACCTCTGTGGGACTGGGATACACTGCAGAGGGAATGGGTCACACTGGTGGTACTGGGACACCCCCATGGGACTGGGACACCATGGTGTGACTTGAGACACCCTGGTAGGACTGGGACTCTCTGGTGGGACTGGGACACCTTGGTGGGACTGGGACACACCCCAGTGGGGCTGGAGACACCCCTCTCTCCCCGCAGGTGTCACCACCAGCTCCGTGCTGGACAGCATCGTGTCTCCCCCAGAGCTTTTTCCCCCCAGCCACCCTGAGCTGCCTGACATCATCTTCTTCTTCAGGTGCAGGCAGGTGACAGGGGGGTAACACTCACGCAGTGCCCCCACTGTCCTCCTGACCCCCCATGTCCCCTGGCAGGTCCAATGACATGACACAGCCCTGCAGTGGTGGCCGGGCCACCACCATCCGCCTGCGCTGTGACCCCCTGCGCCTCGGCACCGGCACCCTGGCTGTCCCCAGGTGGGGCGGGGACACTGGGGACCCCGAGGGGGGATTTGGGTGACCCAAACCTCTCCTGCTGTCATGGGTGGGCATGTCCCAGAGGTACTTCACTTTGGGGACGCCATTGGCATGGTGTCGGAGTCCCTCACCCTGAGGTGTCATCCTGGCTGTGTCACTGGCGCCCTGCGTGTACTCAGGTTGGCAGTGGAACAAAGGAGACCCCGGGGGAAGTTTGGGGACCCCCAAGGTCTCCCGCTGTCATGGGTAGGCACTTCCTTGGAGTGCTTCACTTTGGGGATACAGCTGTCAGGGTGTCCCCACCCTGGCGTGTCACCTTGGCTGTATTTCCCACTTTGGATTGTCACCGCCACCTGAGCCCCCCCTTTTTGTCCCTCCCCAGCAAATGCCCCGAGGGCACCTGCGACGGCTGCACCTTCCATTTCTTGTGGGTGACGGCCGAGGGATGCCCCCGCTGCTCCAGCTCCCACCACCGCCCCATCGTCGGCGCCTGTGTCGGCGGCGTTCAGGTACCGCCCCGTGCCCCGGGCTGGGCTGCGGCTCCCGCGGCCTCTGAACTCCCTTTTCCCCCACCAGAAAACCACCTACGTGTGGCGGGAGCCCCGGCTGTGCCACGGCGGGGACGCGCTGCCGCCGCAGATGATCCAGGCGTGCCGGAGCGTGGATTTTTGGCTAAAAGTGGGAATTTCCACTGGGACGTGCGTGGCTGTCTTGCTGGCCGCGCTCGCCGCTTATTTCTGGAAAAAGACTCAAAAGTGAGCAATTGGCGGCGGGCTTTGGGGACACGGGGGCTAACACTGTCACAGGGGGCTGATGGCACCGCCTGCATTCCCAGGTTGGAATACAAATATTCCAAGCTGGTGATGGACGCGGCGGCCCGCGAGAGTGAGGCAACGTCGCCTGACAGCTGCGCCATCATGGAGGGGGAGGACGCGGAGGACGAGCTGCTCTTTGCCACCGAAATGTCACTTTTTGGAAAACTTAAAGCCCTGACGGCCAAGGTGAGACGGGGGAGCACAACCCTGGAGTAGCCACCGGAGAAGCCACGGTGGGGGTGGGATTTGAGGAATTGGAGGGTGGTCAGTGCCTCAGTTTCTCCACTCTCGGGGGCTCTGTGCCTCGGTTTCCCCACTCCTGGGGGGCTCCAGGCCTCAGTTTCCCCACGCCGAGGGGGCTCCGGGCCTCAGTTTTCCCGCCCCACAGCGGATGCCAGATGGATTCGACTCGGTCCCACTCAAGAGCTCGTCCAGCAGCACCGATCGGGAGCTGTAAGAGGACAGGGGGCACGCTCGCATCCCCCAGCCCTCCCGGGAGCTGTGACGGGGCAGGGGGGCACCCACGGACGCCCCGCCCCCGCGCAGCTGTGAAGGGAAGGGGGGTACCCGCGGCCCACCCCCCCGCGCCCCCCGACATGGCCTTAGGGACCCGCTTCGGACCGGAGCTTCGTTACTGCTTTTGTACGTGTGTCCCCACCTGTGGCCCCCTCGTGTCCTCCCCATCCCGAGCACCCAAAAATGCCAAATACAGGAGTGGGGTTTGTACGAGGGNGAGTGGGTACCTAGGGGTGGGGTAGGGGTGCACACGTGGCGGGGGCAGCGGAACTTTGACTTCCACCTGCACGCCCCCTCAGGGGGGAAGAGGGATAGGGTCCCCCACATCGGTAGAGGCACCAGGACCCTGCCGGGACCCCCAGGGAGGGGACAGTGGGGGTGACATGGGGTGACATGTGGTGCCATGGACAGCACAGTCGTGCCATGGGATGCTGTTGAGGGGCGTGGATCAGCCTTTGGGACTCCCGTGAACAACTGGGGTGCGGGGCATCCTCGGGTAGGAGGTCCCCAGAGCCCACCAGTATCCCTGGGATGTGGTTGAGGAACCCCGGGGGTGCTCGGGGTGCGCGGGAAGACCCACGGAGACCCCTCTGGTGGGAGCTCAAGGATGCTCGGACCCCTCCAGACCCCCCATATCCTCTCCAAACCCTCTCATACCCTCTCGATACCCAAGCCCTCCCGCCCTGCCAGGGCCTCCAGACCCGCTGGAATGCCCCCTCGGCGGGGGTCAGGGCCGCTCGGACCGCTCGGCCCCGCCAGCCCCCCCCATCACTCCCGTTATTT